>OX422214.1:516509480-516717420 GCA_949130495.1 Sambucus nigra | reverse complement strand
TTTTGCAGATTTCTAGTATTTCTTTATTTTTTTTTATTTATTTAATTTCATGGTTTTCTTTTTATTTAATTTCATGGTTTTCTTCTTCTCCACGTTCAAGATTTTATTTTCATTTTTTAATCAGATTTTCTGTGTATGCGTGCGTTTTTTTCTTCAGAATTTGTGTTTTTTTTTTCTTTATTTTTTCAATTTTTTCGTAATGTATTAGAAATTGGGTGTCAATGGTGCATTAGTTTATTTTAGACTATTCCCCAAACATGTACGACTTAAGGGGGCCAAAACTCAAATAACCCTTTATTAAAAGCTAGGGTCATTTTTGTCTTTTTATCAATAAAAAAAGTCTCCACTAATAGCTGACTAACAGTGCCGTCTTGGGAGCCAAAACGCAAACGGATATAACTAGTAAGGGTCAAAACTTAACTAATAATAATTTAAATTATAGCAATTTGTGTATATTAATATTTTCACGTGATCAACCATGATATTAAAATATGTGGGTTATTGCATGTTTTTAAACAGTTTTGTTTTAAATAATTGTTTTCACACTTATTTCCCTTTAAATATATAAACTATTTTAAAAAAAATAAAAAAAAATGTTGTTTAAACCTTTTTTAACAGTTTTGGTTTAAAAAAAATATTTTTATACTTATTTCTTTTTGTAAACAAATACTATTTTTATATTTTTGTGATTCCAGAATCACAAAAACTATTTTTATACATTAAAAAAGTTATTTTTTAACTTGATTTCTTAAAATACAGTTTAAACAAAACAATTTTTTTTGTAATTTAATTATACTTTTTATGTTTAAAAGTGAAAATAAGTATAAAAAAAGTGGTCTCAAAATGTACAATTTTTTTGGAATCATTTTATTTGTTGCAATGCCTGAAATGAAAAATAGAAAATTCTCTATTAACAACTATAATTTATGTTTTTATATACATGTTGCTTCCTGTACATACCTCTTATCTACATATTTCGGTACATTTCATTTTTTTAAATAGTAATAAAATTAATTTTTTGGTTAATTTTTTTATATGATCTTCATAGTGAAGATATCATCTCCAAAAAAATTGTCAAAAATTCAATCAAAAAGTAGGTGAGATGAGGTGATATGCAAAAATGGGGTATAAATGTGCATTTTCGACCTATGAAACTTTGATGTTATTTTTTCATTTTTTGGAGCTTTTGAGGTTTGTCTAGCGTATGCTTTGGCGCCCATTAATAAGGGTAAATTGGAGATTTATAAAAAGTGTAATGCTCAACAATTTGACTGGACAGATTCTGTTCCAAATGGATGTCAAACGTGTAATATTATAATTATCGGATGTTAAACTGTAAACTGAACAAATTAGTGAGGGTCAAAGTTAAAATAACTCTATTTTTATAAACAATTAAGAAACTAATAATTATAATTGACTCTAAATGGTTATAAAGTAAAATTATCCCTGAATATGAATACTAAATTTGAATCGGACTGTATAAGTCCATTCAGACATAAAATTAAATATTCTTTTTAGATCTAGATTTCATATTCTGATTTTTTACCAAAAAAATAAAATAAAAGCAGCCTAAATGAAATTTGAAGCTAAAGGATTTTTTGTTTTTTAACATTCACATATTGCAATCCAAATTGGTATCCCAAAAGTTAAGAGTATAAATCAACATTTAAATAGGTTTGATTCAAAGATTGACTTAGATCATCGTGTATAATTTTAGTGTAAAGTTTGTGTGTAAAGTAGGTTTTATATTAAAATTATACACAATCTTATTTTACACTCTAATAATTTCAATTCAACTTAAAGTGTAAAAATTAAAAATATCAACAATACACCAATACATGTTATATAAGTAAAAATTAATTAAAAAAAAGAAGATAAAAGATAAAAGATAAAATATTGATTATTGATCTTATTTGATAGATCTCGATGAATGTTTTTATAAAAATATATTTTTTAATAATAATTGGATATGTAAAATAGAAGATATAACAATTTAAGGTTTTAGATGAGAGAGACAGATGATGTACAATTTAAGGTTTTAGATGAGAGAGACAGATGATGTAGCGGTGCGTATTTTATACTTCTATTTTAAATTTTGTGGAATTGTCATTGGGTTTCACATTAGAATCATTCTACGCCGATTCACAAATGCGTCACATTTAGGGCGACACATTAATTTGTTGCACTGTATTGATTCATATTCAAATTCAACGGTAGTGGAGGCCATATCCACGTCATTACAAATGCGACACATCAAAATGTCATATCAATTAATCAACTTAAAATTATAGTTTACACTATTATTGAAATATTTTATTTTTAAGCCTTGTATTCTTTTACACTAGATTAATATTACACACACCGATTAGTTAGTACCGATTTATAACCAAATATATTTTATATGATTTGTGCTATATTGTGAATCTTGTCATTATACAAATTATATAAAGCATGTTCGATACTAACTCGATATTAAATAATTGTAAGAGTATCATTGCTCTTTACACTAAGGTTGGAGAGATCACCATCATATATTTTTTTTATATATAGATTATTGTTGTTGCAATAGCCATCACACGTAGTGGACTATGAGTGCGAAGTTTTGATACCCTTTGAAATGAAAAAAAGAACCATAGTAATTGGCTAGTTCACTGTATAAAAAAAACAGTTCACGTGATTCTTATAAGCAAGTGGACCGGTGGCTACGAATGCCTAGATTTGATTTTCACAAACGTAAAGGTTTGAAAAAATGACTTGGTTAAATCGAATTTTACCTTTTTTTGCCCTTTGAGAACTTCAAATTGTTGTTTGCGTACAAGTAACAATAACTGGCGGCGCCGCGGGGCAATACTCGAAATCAAATGCTAACCATTAATCATTAGGAGAAGAAGCGTCATGGCAAACATCACACGTAACTACTATATAGTCAAACTGGAACCTTTTGATTTAAATTATATCATTTCTACGTAAAGATGACTCTCTTTTTTTTTTAATGAAATGTGTATTTTACACAATTATGTTGAAGCTCCAAAAAATGAAATAAAATAATATTTGCCGTTTCAAAAAATGTTATATATATATTTTTAATTAATATTGAGTCTAAATTAATTTCACATGCGTAGTGTTTAATTTCTTATATAATTTTTGAACACGATTAGTTTCAAATCCGGATAAAAGAAGAGGGTTACGTTACGTAACTGACAACAAACGTAAAATTTATCAGATTCTTATGAACATGAATCTTATGTTGAGTCTAAATTATTATTTTTTTATTTTGTTTCTTTATTTAAAATACTCTTATCTTATCTTATATTTTAAGAAAAAAATTGTCAAAAAATAGATAATTTTTTTTTTTGAAATATGAAAAATAAAGTGAACTAAGTGCAAAATTTACTTAACTCATAGAGACTAACATCAATTTTCTCATTAATAAAGTGTTATTAAACAATCAAATACTCATAAATTTGCTTGTTCAGGAGCACCAAATACTCGTTCGCGCAACACTCTCGCGGGAGGGTCAACCGCAATAGTTGTAATGTAACTGTATATTTCGATATATAGATCCGGACCTCTTCTTCCAGGCAACTACAATACCTATTATTTCGTAATTTTTTTATGATAATAAACTATTTTTTCAGTCCTTTTTCAAATATTATAATTAAGCAGGCCATTATAATTAGAAAAAATGTACATGCCTTTCAATTGTCGATGAAGTGTGATGCGCGCGACAAAAGAAATATCGCTGGAATATTGAATATACCCAATGCTTCTGAGCAAATCAACATTTTTTTTTTTGGGGGGGGGGGGGGGGGGGGGGGGGGAGAACAACATTTGAGCATTTTGGTGGAATAAAATGCTTCATTGATTTAGAAATAGTCTAACAAATATGTTACAAAATATATAGAAAATTAAAGTTTAGTCTTTAATATAATAGAGATTTAATCGAGAATTTCTTACAGAGGTGGTTTAGTGTGTGGTTTAATTTAGGGTTATGCAGATTGTAATACCCCACTTCCTTGAACTAATAGTTTACTATTTTTAAGAACTTGTACCGAATAATAGTCTTGATATAGTAGATGATCAATGGCATTTAAGTCAAACATAGACTCTTAAATTGAAAGAAATGAAGTATAATTAGAAATATATGATAATTTAAAAAAAATGGACTTTAATTTCTAAAGCTTTTATCGGTTGAGACCTAACATCAGATGATTCTCATGGCTCAACCAAAATATTAGATACTCAACAAAAATATTTTGAAAAAAGTCAAAATTATCTTTATCCGAAGCTACAAATTTTTTGATACTCCATGTTGCCTTTGATTATCGACATTGTTGGGTACTCACAAGCCTCTAACCAACAAAACACATATCAAATTTTCTTCCACCTCACCAAAACTTTTTTGGTGATTAACAATGTTAGGGATAGAGGTAGGCATAAACTGACATGTTGATATATTGTAAAAAATGACCCGATATCATATTTAATGCGAAGGAATTGCTTTGAATAAAGTGTTATAAGAAACTATAAGATTTATTTAGTCGACCCCATATATTTGAGAAATACTTTGTTGAGTTGTCTAATAAAATTTACATATATTTCTTTCAGATAAAAAATAAACAAAACATTCAATTATATGTCTATACATTGAAATTTCCGTTACAAATATACAAATATAAGGACAACACACCCTTATTTATATATGTGTGTTGGGGGGGGGGGGGGGGGGGAGAGAAAATAGAAAGAGCTTTAACGAATTAGTGGTTATTGTCTCAAGCTTGGATGGTTAAATGCTTCTCTCTCAGAGTTTGAAATTGGAGTTTAAGAAGAATTTAAACAACTAAAAGTGTCGTCCCACTTTAATAAATCCACTCGTTGTCACCCTAAAACCATCTCTAAATAAGGGCGTATACGAGCCGAGTCGAGTCCTGCCATAGGATGCTTAAGCTTGTTTGGAAAGCTAAACAACCTCAAAAAATATGTTCAAGCTTGGCTCGATTATTTCATGACTGAGATCGAACAAACTTCTATCCATTAGAAAAGAAGTCAAGCACGGTTAAATTTATAATTTAATATTGTTTTAGCTCATGGTGATCAAGTAGAACTCAAGATGAGATCAATAAGGTAATGATATTGAAAATACGTTCAAATTTGGTTCGTTTTTTATATAAGCCAAACTTAAACAAAAATTTATCTGAACGTACATGAGACGAAGGTGAGACGGACTAGAGTAGCTTTGTTCATTTCCCATCCCTATCTCTAAAGCATCATGCAGAATAGCATTCTGTAATTTGGCACGATCGTTTTAGTAAAAACAACACTCAAATGCATTACGAAAAATATCATTTGGTCAAAAAAATACTTAGTAAACAAATATGTATAAAATCTAAGGTTATTTTGCTATTAGATTTGATGGTATGGCAACCTTAAACTCCACATGGAATACCAATTTTTGCTAGAAGCCTTGGTGAGACAATTGGAATGTCGAGCCATCATTCGCTAAATTCCACCTAACTTATTCTCAGGCCCTTTAAACTTATAACCACACATAAATTATTCACCCATCTATTTTTTACCTTTGCTAATAAGTGATTATGGATCTTATACCGTATCAAAGAAACATTCATATTGAAATTTAAATCAAAGTTCGCAAGGCTACTTTAGTGGGCGGATGGATTATTAAAAAAATTCAACAATTATGAAGAGTGGTCAATTTATGTGAGACTTGTTGAACAATGAAGGCATTATAAGGTTAAGTTGAACCCCGCTTACTATTAGATAGTGGGGATATTAGACGAGTACAACAAGCCAACTTTAACGTCAATGAAACTATCATTACGGACATATAGAGACTTTGATGTGAGACAAATATTTGTATCCTGCTTAGTTTTAAATTTCTTAAGTTTTTTCAATTCAATGTAATAGCGATTATGCATTAAATAAAATCTTTATTTCAACATTCATCAATGTAGATTAGACTTAAAAAAATACATTCAAAAAATAATACATGCTTCCGTGAAAACTCTAAAAATGCTCCTTCAAATCATAGTGGAGAAATTTTTTTACTGCATAGTTACACGAATGGGCATGTGAATATCTTTGGGCTAGAATATTTACGTCATTAACCAATTGAATTGTTTAAACCCGCCTTCAAGGGATACCTCTAGACGTTCATCCTATTCATCGTTTATGATGATGTTTTGAAGAATGATATAAGTCATCATGAAAGGCTCTAGATCATCACGGTATTATAAAGGAATCAAATTTTTGACAATGGTAAAGTGATCCACCAAAACAATTAAATATCACTCCAATAAGCAAGATGTTTATATTTATAGTAATGAGACTTTGTTATAATTTGCATATAAGTTTATTATTTCAAGTATTATCACCAAGAAGATGGTAACCCTTGTTATAAGAATGTTCATTGACAAACTAATTTCAATGAGAAGCTTTTATATGTATAAACTCCTAAAAACATATGATTCTTCAAGAATGATTGAATTGTTCGAACCCAACATATCGAAAAATGAAAACCAAAATCATAGTTCATAGCTTTTTATAGTGAACTTTATGTGTCCCTTACCATACCATTGGGTAATTCTTTCACTCTTAATGCATATAATTTATGCTACATAATATGTCATAAAAACTCGATTATTCATCTTTTTCGAGAATTCATTTGGACCACATGTATTACTCAATTGAATTGCATCGAAAAAGAACTTTAATGTCTTTATGGTTGTAGCCACTCAAATTTGGACATAATTGTCAATTGAATTGGTTGAACACCCAGTAAACACCATATTTTCTCACCCCTACACTCTATATAGGTCCCCTTGGGAGTCCTTCTCTCTCGTACCTCCATTTTCCTCACCAGGAATAGTCTTGGGCACCCGCTCAACTCCCGAGACCAGTTTGACATTGGTTAACTATCAAACTCGAGAGTCCAGTCATAGTGGAAATAATATTATTCTAAATTCTATTTTCAACGACTTTGACCATGCATAAATCAAACATCTGAATCAAAATATAGGCACACAAGGTGGTTTTGGTTTGCAAGACCAGCCTATAGGTTGTAACAACCCGTCCTTTTGGAGATAATTAAATTCCATAATTGGGCGTAAATTGGAATTTTGAGGAATTTCTCGATATAGTGATTTTTGGAATTTTCAAGGATTAAATGATTTTCAATGGATGGTATGTTTACTTTATTAAGTCAATATATCGGAGTATTTTAATTATATGTCGTCGTTAAGTCAAGCGACAAAAGGCAAGATTTTAATTAGAAAACCCGCATTGGAATGTATGGGTTAAAATAGTGATTTGCGATCAAGTACCTCGGATGGGAATTTCGACTGCGCCCTGAGTATCAGAATGGCTGAGATAGTCGGAAAAGAGTGTCCGATTATCGAAATTGAGTTTCGGTGAATTTTAGAATTAAAAGGGCTCGTAATTGAGTAAACGAGTCGTTTTTGGGTTTTAAGGGGTATAAATCCTTTTCTCCTTATATAAGGAGGGAGAGAGGGAGATAATAGAAAGAAAAGATAAAGAAAAGAGTCAAGAGAGAGAGGAAGGAAGAAAGTGGAGAGAAAAAGGAGATTTCGGGCCAAACTCCGTCGGACTCGACTCGGAATCGTCGGATTTAATCCACGAGGCAAGTGTTTACTTGCTTTATTTACTTTTGAGAATAAATCTCATATCGTAGTTTGGAATAAACAAACCCTAAAGATTTTGGGTTGGGTTTTCGTGGATAAAACGGGTTTTCGGGATTTAAACGAATAAACCCCAATAATTTCCTAATTCGAAAAACTTAGGATTTAATCGAAATTAGTTGTTGGTTTGGGGTTCTAGGATGTTTAGAACCCTTGTGATATGTGTATCTGTTGTTGGTTGAGGTTGGAGGAGGTTAGGAGAAGAAACAAAAAGCTTGGAGTTATGTTAATGGCCGAAACAGTCTCGGAGAAGACGAAGAACAGTGATCTGGGTCCTTGCCGAATCGATTCGGCCTAGAGGCGAATTGATTAGGCTCTTGGTCAAAAATAGAAATTGTAGATCTTTTCGATACGGTAGCGTGAGCGCTGAACGTGTATTTTTATGATTTTTTTAGATTTATAATGATTTTTCTACGGAAGGCTGCCCGAGATCGAAATCGTTAGTTAGAAATCAAACCTGATATTGGGAGAATTAAGGCTAGAATTGTTTGGAGATAAATATTAGGGGTTCATAAATATAGAGTGGGGACCTATATATTATTATTTGGATATGATGTAGTCCTTGGGTTCGTGGAAAAGAAATCCACAACCTATTTAATTTAAGGGTGTTCGGGGACGAACATCAATTGGGATAGTTTTAGTGGCTATTGAGGCCTATATGATTATACATGCGGAATAACATAATTATGTTGGTGATGGTTGAGAGAATCCTATGAGATTATTAGGATGAATTGGAGATATCCACTAAATCCTTATATGGGAATAAGGCATGTATTATTTATCAGAGTGAGGAAATACCTTGGGTATAGTATCATACGTATATGAGTGCATGATTATGATTCTTTGAGAGAATCTTTGGGATTATTGGTCATCGCTAGATGTGATTGGCAATTATGGCCATTTATATATATTCGAGGAGGAATATATAGTATGTATACTATGTGATTAAAGTATATATGAAATATGATACGGAGGTGTATTATATAGTATATTCCTTGTGCATGACAACAAGGTAATATATATGTCAATAATAATAAGAAATGCATGGTTTAAGACTTGGTACTTAATGAATAAGTATAAATGGTTTTATATATGTAAAAATGAATGTTTTCAAAATGGAAAAGAAATAATTTTCATAAATGATAATTTATGTATACACACCTCTCTAAATGTTATCATAAGGGAAGTTCGGGCGTGAGGTGAAGCCCCTGTCTAATGAATGCAGGGTGGATATAGTCCTAAACCATATGAGCGATTATTGTATGTTTTCTGTGATGGTGAGGTAATTATGGGTGTGTTTATGACCCTCTCGCAGGCATATGGCCGCTTCCTGACGTCTTACGTTGTAGGATCCCAGGTTGTCTTGATGATAGGCCGTAAGAGATGATAGTCATTTAGGAGCGCGCATAGTGGGAAAACCCGGACGGGCGGTCATAGATGCGTCATATGATATGATATATAACTATTTTCAATAATGTGGGACATTATTGATGTTAAAGCAATTTATGATAATAAATTGGCTTTAAATACATTTCCTGGATGGAAGAAGGGAAATGGGATAAATGATTTGGCTTCAAATACATTTCCTGGATGGAAGAAGGGAAATGGGAGCATATGAGATGAAAAGCATTTTTATGATAATAAAATTGGCTTTTAAATACCTTTCCTGGATAGAAGAAAGGAAATGGAAAGTTTTGAGATATAAAGAAAATGAGAATGAAATTGGTAAACATGTTGTAAATGAATTCTCATTCCGGGAGATATATCCGGAAGTGTAACATGATACATATATAAAAATGAATATGTATAAATTGAGTACTGAGGGTCTAATGGATCTCGACGATCGACCTTGCCACGTAGTAGTGTATCGAGGGGTTTCTTGTTTGGATTTCGCTCTGTGAGACACCCCACGCACGAACTTGGCTTAGTGTTGAGACTGGGGAGAAGTTTAACCCTTAGTGCTCTAATATTGGTATTTCTTATATGGTGCATATATGTATATATTTATATATCTTTCGTGTGCTGAGGGCTGCGAGACACCCCACGCACGAATATGGCATAGTGTTGAGACTGGGGAGAAGTTTAGCCCTTAGTACTTGGAATCACTAGGGTGGTTAGAAGATGGGTGACGGTTTAGTTAGGCAGTGTAGCTTGACTAGGATATTTAGAGGGATGCGCTAGGTGTAAACTATTAGAAGAGAGGTGAGGGTATCTCATGGGAGTGCGATACCAAATTTAAATATGAGATAAAAACTTTTTCTTAAAAAAATAAGGCATTTATGCACTTGCTAAATATTTTTTAAACTCGGGCTCTAACTCGCTTATCCACTTTTCCCTCTCTTGCTATATATATATACTAGCGGAATACCCGTGCCTGAAGGCACGGCGAAAATTTCCAAAGTACATAATTGCAAAATAGCAAAAATTTCATTCCCTAACAAAACAAAGTGTAATTTAAAAAAAATGATCATATTCTTCTTTGTTTAAAGGACTATCAACCCTGCTTAACAAATAACAAATATTTAAAATAGGATATCAAACTCATTCATATATCAACAGGGTGTACGTAAAACAAATTCATTCATATACCAATTTAAGGAAATGTCTTAATGAATATACATGTGCACCAATTTTTACCTTTTAAAGTCGTTAAAAATGATCTCAAATAATATTCAATCCCAAGAACATACCCATAAAAGAGGTATATTCAACATTTACCTTTTAAAGTCGTTACAAATGAACTCAAATAAAATAAATGTACACAGTCCAAATACGTGTCGACATGAAATCCCACAAAATTTAGCTAAATAATCTCAACACCACATGTTTAATGATGTCCAATGTCGGGTTAAAAGCACGCCTAGTTTTTCAAAATGTCTAGTGTTGGGGTTCAAGGCATGCTCGATGTGTATGCATCGTGTCCAGTTTGTGGCCCAATGCACGCTCCATGCTTGCGGTAATATACACGTGCACCACTATAATAAGTGGATCACAATGGTTTGCTACATGAATTTCAAAGAAAACAAAAGCCACAACAGTATAAGTATAAGATGGCTTATGACAAAATTTCAAACAAAAAGCACAATAGTATAACATAGAGATTACAAAATTTTGACATTCACTATCATAATTTTTAGGAATAATAACATGTACAAACTTAGAGAGATGCCTGAGTAAATTCTAATTGTAGTTAATCATGGTCACAAAGGGATACATTGTGAACAACATTCCCTGTAAGAACAGTCTCTCTCGTTCTTCAAAACGATCCATGTACTATGTACTCTACATAGTAATAGTGAGGCTGAATTGCAATCGACACATATAGGAGAGCCAAATGGACTTGGTGAAGCTGTAAATGATGTTCTCTCCAGTGCACTGTAACAGATAAATAAAAAAATGAAATATTTATATTTCATTTGTCAATAAAAAATGAAAATAAACTCTATTCAACCGACTTAGTAATTACTCTATTCATGTAAAAACTAAAATAGATTAAACAACATGAAAGCTTACCAAGTTCAACCGACTTTGAGGGATAGTCATATAGCTTCACAGAAACTGCATAATAACCCCCATTGATAGCCTAATGATTACATCTTCAAGGCGATGGAGGAAGTAGCACATATATATACTGCATAATGACCCCCATATTAATCAGCACAGAGTGGTCTTTAAGTAGTTCCGGCACAGGGGGAGCGCCAACAGAACTAATATCTTCTTTGACTTGTTTTCCTTTATCAGTAATCAAAATAACATCAAAGCTTGTTACTATCCTTTTAAAGTAAAGAGTCATTTCTTTGACTTGTTTTCCTTTATCAGTAATCAAAATAACATCAAATCTTATTACTATCCTTTTATTTTCTCTGTTCTAACAAATCATTTTATTTCCTTTCCCATCAATCCAAACAGATCCTGGAGATCACTGAATCGCCTGTTTAAATTGAAACGTCCATTCAGAATATCATTTTGTGGTGAAAATTCAAATGAACATAACATGTTTGGAGCGAGGAAAGAAATCTCATATCGTATCTATGGTCCCCTTCATAGTCCATCCAGTGATCCATTCCATTACTGCTTATCAAAAGAAAGCACATGGGGCCATCGCTGACATCTCATTCACATTTATAGAAACAATGACATCTATTGGAACACACCCTGCTCTCAAATAGCTTTCTGAATCATCAAGAGCCATAAAGTATAAAAGTTGGAAGATGTGGAATTTTTCTATTATTATTTGTATAAGATAGTAATTGTTTAGAAATTTATTTGAAATTATGTGTAAAAGATTTACTATAGTACCTGTCATTTTGAGAGATTTTGGTTAACAGGACCCCAAAATTTTTGCAGTGCTTTTGTCGAATATGACAAATTTTATCAGTGCTTTTGTCAAATATGACAAATTTTCTCAGTACATGCCATTTTGAGAGACTTTGGATTATGATAAAATTGAGACTAATAGTTGAGAATAGAAAGTTAACATGTTATTTTTTATCTAAGAAATTCGAAGTTACCTTATTGTTGGGAATCTGTGATTCGTCTTGAATGATTCGCGCCAGTAGGAGTTGTTGAGCTTCCTAAGCCATTTACTGGAGCATTTTCACGTCGTGTAATACCATCCATATCGTGTATCAATTCCCGTGATAGTACCCAACGCAGTAACTGCCCTGACCTGCATTTATGTTATATAGCCTTTGACATACGACGTGGTCCGGACAGGTGCTTTAACATGCATACAAAGTGGCATACGACATGGTCCGGGCACATGCTTTGACATGTATACAAAATGGCCCAATGTGACGTATCATCCTGAACCAGGACCGTCACACTCAACCATATACAACTATATAATCTCATTATTTGAAAAACACCTACTATCATCTGCTATAAGGGAGGTATATAATCTCATTCCATAAGGGAGGTTTATAACAAATTGCATAGTGTATGATCATTCGTTATAAAAGGTGAAAATACCAAAATAGTTTTCACAAATACCAAAATAGTTTTCATCACAAACTCACTCATGGTTTTATAGCCCATTTGCTAAGTTGTGTACCTGAATAGAAAGGTGAAAATATCAACAATAAAGAATCAAGAACTAAAACAAAATTTAACTTGTGTTCATACACATCATATTTGAAATACCTGTATGCTCGTATCACGCTTGCCTACTGACTTGTGTAAGTTATTCAATGGACTGAAATGTGGAGTGGCAGCCACAACTTTAACCGTAGTCGAGTCATATTTTTCCATATCATGTACCTACAGTAGTGGCTGCGCTACTCTTTTGCTTCGCTGGCACCTTTTTTGCACTACTCAAACTCAAACTCAAACATGCTCTCCTATCATAGATTTAATAATCTAGTGTGAAAATTTGATTATCCAAAAATTATTCTATTAATGGCTTCCATTTTGAAACAAAACTCAAAAAGTTGAAATCAGTTTTGAAGGAATGAAGTAACTGATATTGTAAGGAAGGACGTAACTGATATAAACAGTTTTGAAATCCTTTGAAATTAGGAATGAATTCATTTGAAATCAGGAAGCAGACCTATGTACATATAACTTGAAGTCTACCATGTAAAGTTAGGTATGTAGAGCATCATGTGTACAAAATGTGGATTGGTATTTATCTCCTCTAGTTAATTAGCACTAATATACATCAAATTCATTGTTATACATAAATGTAGTGCAACAAATGCACTGATATACATCAATACAGAGAGGAGACCAAGCATACCATAAGGTATGCCAGAGCATAATATGCACCGAGCATGCAGCAAAAGCTCTGGCAGAGCAGAGTATGCGCCATCTTCTTACTCAAAGATAGCAAATAGAGAGAAACAGATTAGCAGAAACTCTGGATGCTGAAGTCAAGAGATGGGAAAGAAGGTAACCTCCGTGCTTGGCTTTCAACATTGCAATATATTTTTGGGCCAGATAGTGGTTGGCAGCCAATTCGTTTAACTGGTGTTATAACAATCATTGCCGTGACAAATTACAACAGCAGGGTGCAAGTATTCACCAAAAGTACGTATGTGAAAAGGTTTTTGATTTCCTTAAGGAAGCTTGGCACAATACAACTAAGAAGAGAGGTAGTTGAGTCTATTTCGTCTTCCAAAAGAGGTAGGCAGCCTTATTGACATAACATCAGAACTTGGAAAGATTTAATTTATACTAAGTAGATCAATATAGCTATATTCATCATTTATTTAGTTTCTATTTGTAAGATAAAGCTGAAATAGCGTTGCTAAAGCCGTTTATTGAAAATAAACTATTTAAGCAACTCCGAAAGTTTGTTGAAGAAACTCTTTACTTAAATCAAACTGATTTTGAACACAAGATGTGTTAACAAAAATTATGTACGAGATAAGGACAAGATTTGATAACAAGATTTAGTAAACAGTTTAAAATATTTTAAACTCAGCACACATCAGAATGGGATGAGAAGATGTAGAAATATTAATACTCAGGATTTTTAACGTGGTAAAACCTCAACCTTGAGGAAACATCCACGACTCCCTCTACGGAGTAAAACAAGAAAATATCACTAAAACAAATATGTGAGTTACAATCTATTTAACTAACATGCACACAATAACAAGTCTATACAAGTTCAGGATTGTACCCTCTGGCGTCCTTAAACTTTTCTGCAGATCTTGATTGTTGATGTAGTCTTCTCAGTTTGTCAACTCTTCCTTTGTTTCAGCAGTATACGTCGACTTATGTTCACCAAATCTTATAGCCAACACTTTCAGTGTATGTAGTGTGAAGATGTTTGTGAAAAGTGTTCTATACCACATGCATGCACACACGCACTCTTATTAGTTACAAACAATCCTAACAAATTACATATAAAGTCTATATGCAGTGAGTTTGTTATTTTTCTTTCTTACAAAACCAAGAACCTTTTGACCTTTCAAAATAACCCAGATTCCACGGAGATCTTGCTTAAGAAATCGGTCAAGACCTTTCTCAATCTATTTTGAAAATATTTAGAAGATTGAAAACCCTCCAAGTGCGAATCCAACTAGGTCAGGTTAAGTTTTGTAAAAACAGAAACAGAAAAACATCTATTGTTGATTCTGAAGTAAGAAAATGTTTTAACAGAAAACAATCAACAACGAACTTCTCAAGATGAGAAATAAAATGCAACTAAGTGTGTTGTGACATGAAAAACTTCAGATCTATGATTTCTATTGAAACAAAAACAAGATCTGAGTAAGTGTCTAAGTTGGAAATAAGATTTTATGAACACAAGGTTACAGCAACCCAAGATCACTCAACTCGAACTCTCATAAACTCAAGAAACACTAAGGATGGTGTTTATTTGGTTATGGTGTTTTTGGAGAGGTAAGTGGTTTAGGTTGGAGAAGATTTAGACGAAGTTAGGGTTTCTAACTTGACTCTCTGGTTTCTCTCTCTCTCTCTTCTCTCTCTCTCTCTCTATTCTTTCTCTGAGAAATTTCAAAGTGGCAAAAGCTTTCGAAGGCTGAGATGAGAGGCCTTTAAATAGGAAGAGGAGAAGGTTCCAGACTATCGTTCAAAAACAACGTCTGAGATTGAGTCAAGCTTCTTTGACTTCAATCCAAGGGCTCACAATAAGCGGTGGATTAAACAGGCTGTGATTGGCTTAAAGGTTTACACGGGGATTCACTCAGGCGACATGCAGGCCATTGATAAGGGTTGATCCAAGGGCTGTAAACATGCGAAGCTTTGTCTCTGTAAAGAAACACAACTTTGGCCAATCAGAGAGCAACAAGTGTTGGCCATAGAACGAATGCAAACGCGCGTCCCAAACTAATTACAAAGCCAACCCTGGAGTCTCTGGCGCTTTCGGTTTCTACCCAGAGTAACTTAAGGCCAAAAATCACAACAAAACATATTTAGATATTAACCCCAAGACTTTTTAAATCAAGTTTTAATTTAATAAAACCTTAATTAAAAGATGTTTAAAATTCCCAAAAAATTAATAAAAATCAAATTAAGGGATTTAAACACACTCACCACATTAATACACATAAAGGTGCAATATGATATGCAAGAATTAAGTTCTAAGTGTGTGAGTGATGGCTATAGTCTCAGGATCATTACAAGATGAATAGGAGAAGAAGCAACACAATCTCTGAGGCTCTTTAGTTTCTAGGATGGACACAATTTTGTCACAATTTCCAAACTAGATGAGCTCTTATACAGTCTAGACTCAAGTAAGTCAAAAGTATAAGGGCTTCAATCTCCCCCTTTGGAAATATGAGACAAAATCTCCTTTGAGTCATCTAGAACTCGTAGGGCGACAAGCAAAATAGGAAAAACCTATTCCTATAAAAGTTCTATCTACCCAAATCCTAGAAAGCAAAAATTACATAACTCAACTATATACAGTTTAACATCCTATTATTACAATAGAGAATGACTGTACAAGAAGAATACCTGCAAAGAATTACTAAGATCAAGCTGTTTAGTATATGCAAAGATAGACTCAAATTTCTCCCCCATTTTGTCTCAAAGGGACAAAGGGAAGGAACTTGGAAAATAGAACAGGTATTACTCAACACAAACCATACCAATAGATTTACATAAAGAAATGAATCTATTATAATCAAGAGGTTTGGTAAATAAATCTTCAAGTTGTAGATCAGTAGGAAGATAATTGATTTCTAATTCCTTGGTTTCAACTAATTCACGAATAAAGTGATGTCTTATTTTAATGTGCTTAGTTCGCGAGTGTTGAACCGGGTTCTTAGAAATATTAATCGCGCTTTGATTATCACAATAGAGATGAAGTGTGGGTTCTAGAATACCATAATCACTTAACATTTGTTTAAGCCACAATAATTGGGCACAACAGCTACCAGCGGCTATGTATTCAGATTCAACAGTCGAGAGAGATGTGCAGTTCTGTTTTTTACTACTCCATCCTACCAAGTTATTACCAATATAACAACATGCGCTTGAAGTGCTTTTACTATCATCAGTACAACCAGCCCAATTAGCATCAGTGTACCCAATAATAGTGCTCGGTGTGTCATTCGTGTACCAAATTCCTAAATTTAGAGTGCCTTTAACATATTTAATTATCCGTTTAACAGAGATTAAATGGCTCTCTTTAGGGTTGTTTTGATAGCGCGCACAAACACACACAGCATACATGATATCAGGACGCGAGGCAGTCAGATAGAGTAATGTGCCAATCATACTACGATATAAAGTAGGATCTACAGATCTTCCATTTTCATCTTTTGACAATTTTTCTGTAGTACTCATAGGCATTTTAGCACTTTTAGCACTCTCGAGGCCAAATTTCTTAACTATCTCTAATGCGTACTTAGTCTGCGAAAGAAACAATCCATCTGGTTGTTGTTTGACTTGGAGACCTAGGAAGAACTGTAACTCCCCCATAAGGGACATCTGAAATTCCTTACTCATAATTTCAGCAAAAGATTTTACTTCTGAGGTAGAAGTGGATCCAAATATGATATCGTCTACATAGACTTGAGCGATAGTAATGTGTTTGCCAAAATGTTTGACAAATAAGGTTTGGTCATTTCCACCTCTTTTGAAACCTTTATCCAGCAGAAAACTGGACAGGCGCTCATACCAAGCTCTAGGAGCTTGCTTAAGACCATATAAAGCCTTTTTCAACCGAAATACATGATTAGGATAATTAGGGTCAATTAACCCTTTAGGTTATTCTACATAGGTTTCCTCGGCAAGTATTCCATTAAGGAACGTAGATTTAACATCCATTTGATATAATGTAAAATGCATGTGACAAGCTATAGCAAGAAGCAGACGAACTGATTCTAAATGAGTAACAGGAGCAAAAGTCTCATTAAAATCAATTCCTTCTATTTGGGAATAACCTTGAGCAACTAGTCTAGCTTTATTTCTAATTATCATCCCATTTTCATCAGTTTTATTTTTGAAAATCCAACGAGTACCAATAACCTTTTTGTGATCAGGACGTGGAACAAGATACCATACATCATGAATGACAAATTGTAAAAGCTCATCCGGCATAGCAGAAATCCAATGAGAGTCATTCAATGCCTCATTTACATTCTTTGGTTCCACAATAGAAACAAAGCATGCATAAAGAGCATAATTTCGAAGTTGGGATCTTGTACGTACTGGCTCACTAGGGTTACCAACTATGTTGTTTATGGTATGATCTTTAGAAACCCAGTTAGGTACTTCAGGTGACTCAATAGGTAATGAATTATCTATTTCAGAAGAGTCATTTTCTAAAATATTTGACGATTCTTCTTCTATTGTTAATTCACTAGTCTTGCTTTCTACAGTAGTGTCACTAACAATTACATTTATGGATTCCATTAAGGTTTTAGTGCGAAGATTATACACCCGATAAGCTCTACTGTTAGGTGAATATCCTAAGAATATGGCTTTATCTCCCCTACTCTCAAATTTGGATAAGTGTTCCCTATCTTTGCATACATAACAGGTACTACCAAAGGTTCTAAGGTACTTAAGATTAGGCTTTTTATTGTACCAAAGTTCATAAGAAGTTTGTTTGGAATTCTTTCTAAGATAGACCCTATTAATAAGATGGCATGCTGTACGAATAGATTCTACCCAAAAATACTTAGGTAAGTGCTTGGCATGGAGCATGACACGTGCCATCTCTTGAAGGGTTCGATTCTTTCTCTCAGCTATACCATTTTGTTGAGGAGTCTTAGGAGCACTGAACTCATGTTTGTAACCATTATAGTCACAATATTCTATAATACCAGTGTCTTTGAATTCACCACCTCTATCACTTCGGATTCTATTTACTTGAGTGTCTTTCTCATTCTCAATCCGTAAAAGAATCTTTAAAAAAGTTTGAAAAGTATCGGATTTCTGTTTTAAGAAAGCTACCCAAGTGAATCTGGTGAAGTCATCAACCATAACTAGAATATAATTGTGTCCACAGAGATTAACAGTTTGAGAAGGACCCATTAGGTCCATATGGATGAGTTCTAAGGGATTAGAGGTAAGGATATCTTTAACCCTTTTATGAGGTGCTTTAACAATTTTTCCTTCTTGACAGGGACCACAGACAATATTATGAATAGGTTTAATTTTTGGTATTCTTCTAACTATTTGTTGAGAGGACAATTTACTCAAATTTTCGTAATTAATGTGACCCATTCTGTTATGCCATATCTCATTGTCATCCATTCTGGCAACATTACAGATTTCAGAACTAGACATGACAGTATAACAATTGTCAGGAGTCCTGAATCCTGTAATTACGCATTCTCCCTTTTCATTTAAAATCTTGCAATTGTTCTTTGAAAAGGTAACAGTATATTTTGAGTCACAAAATTGCGAAATGCTAAGTAAATTAGCCTTAAGACCTTTAACTAAGAGAACATTTTCAAGAACAGGAAGTCCTTTTTCTTTAAGAGTTCCTTTGCCTATGATCTGGGATGATACTCCATCACCAAAAACAACTTTTCCACCATCAAAGTGGGTTTTATTTAAAAGTTTTGTATCATCACCTGTCATATGCTTGGAACATCCAGAATCCAAATACCAACCAGAAGATGCAAGTTCAGCTTTTAAGGCAGAAATAACAATATTACACTTCATCTGGGGTACTAGATCATCTTTTCTAACCCAAATTGCTCTGGTTTTCTGTTTGCGCTTATTTGCTCTCATTTGATAAAATTTGCGAGCATTAGATTTTTGTTGAAAAACATTTTGCGCATGATTTTGAGTAAATTTAAACACCTGAGCATTTGATTTAGAAAAGTTTCTGGGATTCCTTCTAGTAAATGTCCTTTTAGGTTTAGTCTTTCTATTCCTATAGTTGGAGTTTTTATCTGGTGGCCTGGGAAGGACATAATTGTTACGACTCCTCTTAGAATAGTTAAAGTTTTGATACATAGAAGTATTGTAGATAGGCTTAATCAGTCTCCTAGCATAGCAATCATCGAAAGAATGTCCGTATATATCACAATAGGAGCAATAAAGATTGCTCAGAATGGGGTTTACCTTAGGAAAGTCTCTAAACAAAGGTTTTGAGAAATTTTGAGGCTGAATTTTATTCCTAGGTAGCACAGGTTTGAAAGCAGGTTCACTTTTCCTAATAGGGGGGCAGACATATTTTCCCTTTGGTAAACTTTCATGCTTAGAGAAACTTGCATCTCCAGTGTTAGTGTTTTGATGATCAAACTCAGTTTTTAGAGAATGAAAGTCTGGACATGTTTCAATAGGTTTTTTGCCTCCTGACACAAATTTGATAGGTTCAACATGTTTTGTTTGTGTCTTCAAATTGGGGCAAAACCCTATACTAGTTCGATCATCAGAATTGGTTTTAGATTCAGCAACGAATTCCTCAAAACACTTAGAGTTGTTTTGAAATTTTGTAAACTTTTTGAACACAGTTGTTGTCTTTTCTTTGGTTTGTTCCAATTCTAATAATGTCCCTTTGTATTTTTTCTCCAGAATTTCATTAGCTTCAGTCAAGGTTTTCAGTTTTTCATCAAACACTTTGATATCACTTTCATGAGACATGCATTGAGTAGTATACTCTTCAGCATTCAGTTTTACCATCAGGCTTAGATCCTCTAGCTTTTTGGTAAGATCTTTCACAATCTTTTCTAGTCTAGTGCTTTTCTTAAGAGTTTTAGAATATAGAGTGTGTATATCTGGGAGATCTTCATTGTCTGAGTCACTAAGTGAGGTGTGTGAAGTGACCCCTGAGGTTTCATTTCTTAAACTCACGCACCCATTGACATCAGTAGTATTGATTCCCCTTTGACTCACACACCCCGAGGAAGAAGTATTAATGTTCTCAGTAAGTAAAGCATCTAAACCAGTTAAAGTATGATTCAAGACAACAGAGCTAGAATTACTAGACTCATCCTCACTATCAAGCACAGGCATATCATCATTATATATGATTTTGGCAAAGAAGGATAAACAAGGATCAAAACCATCAGATGTCTCAGGTTCCTCATTTTCAAAGTCACTTGAGTCATCCCATGTTTTGCAGATGTTGGCTCTAGAGTGTTTGTTTTGGGTATTTAAATTAACTCTACAGTCTTGAGCAATGTGTCCTAGTTTACCACATCTATAACATTCAGTCTTCTTAAGGTCTCTGTGAGGTCTCGTGTTGTCCTTGTTCTGTTTGTCATGAGGTTTCTCATGGGACTTGTGATTTGAAGGAGTTGAATAATTAGACTTGCCCTGTCTATTTGCAATACTGTTTCTAAATTTAAAAATTTTCTTAAATTGTTTTGTCATTAGGGCAATCTGATTATCTAGACTTTCTAAGTCACAGTCCTCATCAGAATCATTACTAGGAGTGTTTAACTCAGGCTTAGTCATCTTAAAAGTAAAGCTAAGATTGGAATTGGTATGTTTCCTATGAGTGTGGGTCAATTGTTTCTTAAACTCCAATTCCATTTCCACAGTTCTTAATTTACTACTGAGTAATTCAGGAGTGAGATTTATATCACGCATTTCCTCAATAGCATATCTTTTATTGTCAAATTTCTGTGGTAATGATCTCAGAATTTTAGACACAATTTCTTGTCTATCATAAGTTATACCATTAGCATGCAGTTTAGTGACAATATCAGTCAGGTTCATATAGAAGTCATCAAAAGACTCAGATTCAGACATGATTAAAGAATTATACTGTTGAATTAACATCTGAGTTTTAGCAGCTTTAACCCTAGAGTCTCCTTCATGGGCAGTAATCAAGGTATCCCATGCTTCCTTAGAAGTGGTACAAGATGAGATTCTCTTGAACTCATGTTCATTTATATACATAAATATAGCATTCTTTCCTTTATTATTATTGCGAGAAACTTGTTTCTCTTCTTGAGTAAACTCACTTAATATTTTCTTAACCCTCTCATTACTTCCTTCAGTGGCTGGTTTAGTAGGATAAAAGTATCCATTTTCAATAATGTCCCAGACATCATCTCCCAAAGTTCCTTGAATGAAAGCAATCATCCTTACTTTCCAGTAAGAAAAATTGGTTCCATCAAAGACTGGAGGTCTGGTCAAGTTACCATATCTTACATTTTTCTCGTCCATGATTGATTTTGAGAAAACAGTTTCAGAAACTCGGGATCTTTTTGAAATAAGTTCACCAATAGCTCTGATACCAATTGAAAATAAACTATTTTAGCAACTCCAAAAGTTTGTTGAAGAAACTCTTTACTTAAATCAAACTGATTTTGATCACAAGATGTGTTAACAAAAATTATGTACGAGATAAGGACAAGATTTGATAACAAGATTTAGTAAACAGTTTAAAATATTTTAAACTCAGCACACATCAGAATAGGATGAGAAGATGTAGAAATATTAATACTCAGGATTTTTAACGTGGTAAAACCTCAACCTTGAGGAAGCATCCACGACTCCCTCTACGGAGTAAAACAAGAAAATATCACTAAAACAAATATGTGAGTTACAATCTATTTAACTAACATGCACACAATAACAAGTCTATACAAGTTCAGGATTGTACCCTCTGGCGTCCTTAAACTTTTCTGCACATCTTGATTGTTGATGTAGTCTTCTCAGTTTGTCAACTCTTCCTTTGTTTCAGCAGTATACGTCGACTTATGTTCACCAAATCTTATAGCCAACACTTTCAGTGTATGTAGTGTGAAGATGTTTGTGAAAAGTGTTCTATACCACATGCATGCACACACGCACTCTTATTAGTTACAAACAATCCTAACAAATTACATATAAAGTCTATATGCAGTGAGTTTGTTATTTTTCTTTCTTACAAAACCAAGAACCTTTTGACCTTTCAAAATAACCCAGATTCCACGGAGATCTTGCTTAAGAAATCGGTCAAGACCTTTCTCAATCTATTTTGAAAATATTTAGAAGATTGAAAACCCTCCAAGTGCGAATCCAACTAGGTCAGGTTAAGTTTTGTAAAAACAGAAACAGAAAAACATCTATTGTTGATTCTGAAGTAAGAAAATGTTTTAACAGAAAACAATCAACAACGAACTTCTCAAGATGAGAAATAAAATGCAACTAAGTGTGTTGTGACATGAAAAACTTCAGATCTATGATTTCTATTGAAACAGAAACAAGATCTGAGTAAGTGTCTAAGTTGGAAATAAGATTTTATGAACACAAGGTTACAGCAACCCAAGATCACTCAACTTGAACTCTCATAAACTCAAGAAACACTAAGGATGGTGTTTATTTGGTTATGGTGTTTTTGGAGAGGTAAGTGGTTTAGGTTGGAGAAGATTTAGACGAAGTTAGGGTTTCTAACTTGACTCTCTGGTTTCTCTCTCTCTCTCTTCTCTCTCTCTCTCTCTATTCTTTCTCTGAGAAATTTCAAAGTGGCAAAAGCTTTCGAAGGCTGAGATGAGAGGCCTTTAAATAGGAAGAGGAGAAGGTTCCAGACTATCGTTCAAAAACAACGTCTGAGATTGAGTCAAGCTTCTTTGACTTCAATCCAAGGGCTCACAATAAGCGGTGGATTAAACAGGCTGTGATTGGCTTAAAGGTTTACACGGGGATTCACTCAGGCGACATGCAGGCCATTGATAAGGGTTGATCCAAGGGCTGTAAACATGCGAAGCTTTGTCTCTGTAAAGAAACACAACTTTGGCCAATCAGAGAGCAACAAGTGTTGGCCATAGAACGAATGCAAACGCGCGTCCCAAACTAATTACAAAGCCAACCCTGGAGTCTCTGGCGCTTTCGGTTTCTACCCAGAGTAACTTAAGGCCAAAAATCACAACAAAACATATTTAGATATTAACCCCAAGACTTTTTAAATCAAGTTTTAATTTAATAAAACCTTAATTAAAAGATGTTTAAAATTCCCAAAAAATTAATAAAAATCAAATTAAGGGATTTAAACACACTCACCACATTAATACACATAAAGGTGCAATATGATATGCAAGAATTAAGTTCTAAGTGTGTGAGTGATGGCTATAGTCTCAGGATCATTACAAGATGAATAGGAGAAGAAGCAACACAATCTCTGAGGCTCTTTGGTTTCTAGGATGGACACAATTTTGTCATAATTTCCAAACTAGATGAGCTCTTATACAGTCTAGACTCAAGTAAGTCAAAAGTATAAGTGCTTCATAAGCTTCTAGTAAGTGCGATAAAAAATATATATTTGTTAATGTAGAAGGGCCATTCTCGGTTGAGAATTCAATAGCCATGTTTTTGTTTATAAAAAAAAAAAGGATAATTTAACCCCCTCCCCCCGTTGAAACTATAGTTTGAAACCTAGAGAGAGAGATAGTACCTTTTTCGAACCAAATTGTAACTATGGTGTGGTGTATCCAATTGTGAGATCTACAAAATAACTAATAAAAGAAGTTTATATTAATGAAAATTAATTTGAGTTTCAATGAATAAAATAACCTATAAGACTAAAGAATGATAGAATTATAGT
Organism: Sambucus nigra; assembly: GCA_949130495.1. Classification (NCBI taxonomy): domain Eukaryota; kingdom Viridiplantae; phylum Streptophyta; class Magnoliopsida; order Dipsacales; family Adoxaceae; genus Sambucus; species Sambucus nigra. The sequence goes on along the minus strand of OX422214.1, from coordinate 516,693,294 downwards.
AAGTAAATCATAATTAAAGTCAATATCAATACGTAAAAATATTGTCAGGAAAGCAGGATGACATGCGAAGTAAAGAAGTAATTATTTTCACCGTCTTGCGATTGGCTCTAGAGTTTCCACTGTGACCACACTATTCTCCCTCATAGCCTGAAAGAACAGATGAAATGGTCACAAAGATAAACATCTTGAACAAACATTAAAAGGATTCTAAAAACATTGTCTAAGGATCCACTTGGGAAAAAATTCTAATTATGCATATCTTTAAAGCATTCATGATCTGTAGTGTTGCCATTTAGATAAAGACATTAATTGAAATGTTCCATGTAAGCCTGTGTGGATCAGAGTAAGGTTCATGTGGTCCCATTCTCACTTTCTACATCGAGCTAACATCATATGACGTAAACATTTCTCACACATAATCACTACTTCATTAAATAAAGTAGGTAATTTCACTATTAAATTAGAAATGATATGTTTACAATAATTAATCAAGCTCACATAATCACTACTTCATTGATTTGATTGAATGTTGTGATCATTTCGAGTTAGATAAGAGTAACTTAGAGAACAGTATATTTAATGGATGGTACACAGTGGGTCTGTTGGATAGAACTCCTTTGCGCACCAAGGTGTATGCGAGGTCCCTTTTTGGCAAAGAATTCAGCATGACACATTATTTTCATGGGGCTATGTTGCAGTTTGATCTCTCAAGGGTTAAAAAAAGTCTTCCCGCAGTCTTCAATTACGGCAGCCAAAGGACGGGCTTCAAAACTTGTGTGTGTGAAATTATGAAAGGGGAGTAGTCGGTTTTTAGTGGGAAGATTGAAACCATTCATAACAGACCTCATAGGACCACTATTATTGAAGCCCCTATCACATATACAACTATCAAAGACTCAGATGAGGGAAAATATTAATATGCAAATGTACAGAATCAGGGGAGAAATTAGAACAAACTTCACTGATTAAAATAAGCCATCAAATATTAATGCCATCAAATTAATATGCAAATGCAAATATTAATATGCCATCAAAATATTAATGCATTCTATTTTTCACTCAAAATGAAAAAAGAGAGAAATTATAACAAACTTCACTGATTAAAATAGGTGACTTTTTAGTAGGAGATACCACTTGTGTTTGATAATATATAAACTTATTAGATGGCAGTTAAAAAGACATCCCTGTCACTTAAGTCTTACTAAAATTAGACTAACGTGCTAGTTCAGAGCTACTTACTGGACGATCCCTTTATTCAGTACACTTCCATCACCGGGGGCTTATTTTCTAGAAAAATGGTCTATGATCTTACCGAGTTTATCATCACCTGTTACTTGAGGAGCTATGGCGATCTTACAAAAATCTAGTAGTTTGAGTGGAACAATCGATGAATAGACAACATGAACCACTATTCTCTTACCCGATTTCACAGTTTTCGTTGAAATTACGGGAGGGGCGTGTCTTTCGTCTAGGCACAGAAGCAGAAGTGTCTAACTCCATTCTGTTTTGATCCTACTGTTTCTGTTTCGGACCTTGGGATTATTTGTTTTTTATATCCTACTTTGGGTGGAGCTGAATATATTGTTCATCACTTACTTTCAGGAATATTAGTAGCATATGCTCTGTTTATAGGGGAGGGGAAGCTTTATACATTTATGGTCCTCGTCTCTGAAGGTGATAACTACACAGATCAATATGAGATTGTACCTTGATACTGTTGGTTTGAAGGATCCCACGCCTATTTGATTAATGATGTGGTGATATTTTTGGCTTGGTTGGTTGCAAGAATGTTGTTGTTTGTGTACGTGTTACAATGTGTACTTGCACTATGATCAGGTCATCCAGATGCACATCATGGGTTATCTACTGGTATTTGTGGTGCCATCTGCGCTTGCTACCATGAACCTAGTATGGTTGAGGAATATCATCAAGGGATTAAGGAATGCACTAACAATGAGGTGGTGATACCATACTCTACACACTAATTTATTCATTTCCTTTTGCTTTAATTTCCTATGCATTACTTCATCTCTCATGTAAATTGGTAAATGTGAAATATGAGAGAAGGAAACGAAGGAAATTAGACTAACACAAATGCAAAACAAAATGTTATAATATGGCTAATGGCAATACGCTTTTATCTTTAAATAAAAAAAAAGAATTTCATATGAAAACAAATATTAGCCTCTCAAGACCATTCTCTGCTCCCTTGGCATATATTAGCCTCTCAATCAATTGTTTTGTGCATGCATAGGGCCACCTTTGTTTCTCAATTGGCCAAAAAATGCAAGGGGACACATCTTCTAAAAGGAGAAAGTAGGTAGGATCCTGAACTTGACGAAAAAACTGCATTTTAATCCTCAATTCCCCACTGAACCCAACCTCGCTAGCATCTACAACTGTGTATGGGGTAATATCTGCATCAATTCTCACACCTATAAGGCCTTAATCCAGATTACCAGTGCAAATTTCTTTAACAGCAGGTAAAATTGCAGGTTGGCAAGTCTGAAAATGGAATATAGTGCAAGATGAGGCTTTGATTGATAAAATTGATTGTGCATTGACCCATTTTGCAATTAAACATTACACAAATTTAAAGCGCTTGAATAGAACAGCCAATACTTCATTTAAAGAACAAAAATAAACGTAACTTATAAGTCAAACTCATGTCATCAAAGTTAACACCAAATCATAATTATAATTGGGTGTTACTGAGATTTCTAAATAATGTATCAATAGGGACATTAAACCACGAAATGGAGAGAGATGTGTTGGCTCTGGTTGCCAAACAGACGGCATCAGTGGTTGTCGTATGCAAAAGGTATAAAAATTGTGTGATTTTATATCTGATGAAAATAATTACCAACACAGAACAGACATACATTACAAAATTGGAAAAGCAACTTTCCAAGCCAATACCATTATAGAAACCAATACCGAACAAAAAAAACATACACTACACTGAACCAACATGTGTTACCAATACAAATAGACATACATACATTATATATATGATCAAAGAAACTTTCCAAACCAATACCATTATAGAAACAACTGGAAAACAAAAATTGGAAAATATATTACAAAATCAAGTCGTTAACAACAAACCCAAGAAAAATCTAAATAAAAAATACGATAAATGTTAAGAAGATGCAATGAACTAAGTGAAAATACATTTGAGTTTATGTAATTCAAACTTATCTATGATTCGATGATAGAATAAATATCTTAATCTCCAAACATGACTAAACTTGATTCTCAAATCAATGTCTATTTGAGTAAGTCGAACCCCGTGTTTAACCTCTATAACCTCTCTATATAAAAGAAAATGCAAGAGAAGGTTCGATATATTAATACCACTAAAGTCATAAAAAAACTTGGATTTGAGTTACTTCAATATGAAAAAGGAACAATGCATATCTAAAAAAAACGGATCTTCAAGGAAGTGAAACGCTAAGTGAAACATTTTATCAAACAACAATTAAGGCATATACATGATTCATAAAGTGAACTTATCTAGTCATATGGTGAAAGACCAATCCCAATGCCTTTTCCCGAAATATTAATAGTCACAAAAAAATGTGCTCCTTTGACACCTTGAGCACTTCAAGAGCCTTCATATTCGGATTTAAAAATCATTTGAAATGATCACAATCGCTCCCAAGAATAAGATAACCCAAGAAATCGAAAAGGTCGAGAATCGAGAACATCTGCAACCATATATAAAAAAATTAGAAATATAATTTTTACCAAAATAACATTAGATGGAGAGAGAAAAAAAGATATCAACATAATAAATTCAACATATACGAAATTAATAGCTTTTAATATTGGCATTCCTATGACAACTTCCCATCCTGTATGTAAAAAACTACCATGTACTGTATGTAATGCAAACAGGTTGTCATACTCCTCTCGAGTTAGCATTGCCAAAAGTTAAGGATCTCAATTTATCATTCTCTGGGATTAATCAATTGAAAAATGAATTATATCAATCCAATATAACAAAGTTAAGGCTAACTAAAAACATATAAAAACACACGTTTATCTCACATGTTGCATACTGCTAACAAATCCAATATTTATTAACGAAAAATGGATTTGAGTTTGAGAGAAAAGGAAATCTACCTATCCGAATTATAAATAATACAATTGAGCTCTGATATGATAAAGTAAGTGAATTTGGTTTATTCATCACAAACTAAAATACAAATTAACAAATAGGGAAAAAAATATAAAACAAATAATTTAGGGATTTCAAAATTGATAACAATTATAGAGTTCAAAAGATAACATTGTTCTTTCTACAATTACACTGCATACCAATGTATAATTGTTACAATTATAATTTAAAATTCCTCACAGTTATTCTAGTTATTAAAAAGAAGAGATGAAACATAACACTCTTTTTTCAGTATCTTCACAATTCAAACCACAAATTAGCTCATACCAATTGTGAGAGACTCGAAAATATGGATTATTTACCTCAAATACCATTAAGCCCAAAAAATCAACATAGATTTATATGGCTTCTTTTTTAATCCAAAAAATAGTCCCCATAGAGTAACAATAGCAATATATTATTACACATAAATCTATAAAACTATCCAATGCTCAGATATTGAAATGATAACATAATTTGATTACAACATCAAAACTTACTAACATGAGATTCATAACATCCAACATGGGCGACATCAAATTTGTTAAATCACTTTAACAACTAAAGAAAAAGAACAAATCATCTTGAGTTGGTATTTCATATAGCTACAGAAAGAGCATACCAAGTAAATAGCATTATCACAACAAAACAGAGCTAGAGAGTGGGAAAATGACAGAAAAAATCCCATAAAACATCTCAATAAATGAAATCAAATACGTATATCACAAAACTCACATATCAGAACTAAAGCAACCCGATTAAAAAATGAAAAAAAAACTACAGGAGTGCGTGTGCCTTAAACCTGATTAGGAAATGAAATCAAATAAGGATACCCAAATATTCAAACCCTAAATTTTACCTAAAATGCGTGTGATGGATCTGAGTCGGTGAGTGAGTAAGAGAGAGAGAGAGAAATACAGAGAGAGAGAGAGAGAGAGAGAGAGAGAGACCTGAGAGGTACATACTGATTGGAGTTGAGAATTGAGAGAGAGAGAGAGAGAGAGAGAGAGAACGGGTGTAGTGTTTGTGTGTGTCTATGTATGTGGTGGGCCTTGAAAGATGATTTGAGTGTAATTTTCTATTTTAACCATATTTTTGAATTTTGGGCAAGAGGGGGAAAGGAAACAAAAGGTTAAAAAAGAGGGGGAAATGAAATAATAAAGGGGCAAAAGAGGAAAAATGGTATTTTAATCTCCACCCTTGATTTCTTGCCTTGGTGGCCAAATCATAGCCCCTAATTAAGTTATCAACTTATTGAATAGTGTCAAAATTTTTACTCCTTATTATATATATATATATATATATATATATATATATTGTATAGGTGTCCAGACATAGGGACGCCTGGATGACACTTCTTTCGAGTCAGACATCTGTTGCTGCAGCTGTGGATACAGGCAGGTTCTCGATAGACGCTTCTATCCTTGTACTCTAGATAGGAGGTACTGTATAAACATTCGGGTTAATAACCCAATTGCATTTATTTATTCTTTTACCGCCTTTTAGTGCGGCATTCGATTTGGTTGTATCATATTTGAACTGAGTGTTCGGTTATTTTATTTTATTTCAGTCTCATTCATATAAACTGTGTGGATGTTTTAATTTGGTAGTTTTTTAAAAAGAGTAGTTAAGTAAAATTTTGACGCCAGCCTAATAAGTTATTAGTAATTAAATGAATTTTTGACAGTGATGCTAAGAATGATCCATATGCGACTCCTGTTTTAATTTGATATGGAGTGATCGCCCGTTATTTTATTAGGCGGGGTGTCACAGATGGTATCAGAGCATCAGGTTCTAGTATCCTTAGGAATCTGTCCGGACGTACTACGCTTTCAGCGCTGCTCTTGATTTGTTATAGAGCCTTATGACTAGGATTGTCGATTCCTTTTGTGAGATTTCGTTCTCCTACTATAGTATAAGATTATGTAAATCTTTTGCGCGCTCGCTCGAGATTCATGTGCAAGGCTTGGATGGCAGCAGGAGGCGGGGCTCATTTGGAGCTGTAGGTGAAGTCGGGGACGTGGACCATAGTAGAGGTCACTTCCTTTGTAATGTTTGCTAAGGATTATTGCAACGACTACTAAAGTATAGTAGTTATGAGTACCGCAGTACCGCCGTAGTAGAGAGTGGTATTAAAGTTGAATTTCCCAGTGACGATAAGGGTTCGAAAGGGATCTTACGGATAGTTTTAACCGTGAGTCCCCATGATTGAGCAGGAATAAGAAGAATGCAGTTTTGGATTATTCACCTAAGGATCGGCCAGAGGCCGACAGTGAATAAAGAGTAAGATGGAGAAGCAAACCTTGTATCGAGGTGAGGTAGGTACAATGAATAATGAGTCCTTTCGAGGAATGATAGGCTCACTAGAGAAGTATTGCTAACACTTATGGAGAATGGGTATGTTCGAGGACCCTATTGGTGGACATCCACCCGGGGAATTTATTAAAATTGGATTGAATCTTGTAGTGGAGTTTCCTTTTAACGGAGAAGTTAAGAGTACTATTAAGATGATTATAAGGAACCGGGCAAAGTTATTGTTATGAGTTTCACCCCAGAAGGAAGAGGTATAATTGGCGTGGCTAGATAAAGTCGCGGTGTTCGTTAGCCCTAGACTCGTGTGTGTAATTTGAGTTTTGTGGCGGTCTCGATAACATAAAATAATGTAGTCCTATGTGTTTTTCGGGATAGCGGAGCTTTATTTTCCTTCATTCGCTATAAACGCGGGTGTTGATATTTTAAATAAATATATATCTGGTTTATGATACTCGTCTTATTTGTTTATACGAGTATGGTTATATTATGAGTATATTATATTCTTCGTTGTTCGGAGCGATAGCAGGCCAAGGATGGCAAGACTATCGTGTCCGTAGTTCCAGGGTGGAACGAGTGATTGTTGCGATATGTCACCTGAATACAGGTTGAGTTCGCCTTTATTATTATAGATAGATGGAACTTCGAAGAGTAGAGGTTTCATTATCGTGATTTGATTATGTGGCGACCTTATAGATGTGATTTAAGGTATGCAGGGTTGATTATTGAGCTGTGAGTTTAAGCTCATTATTGATTGCGCAAGGACTGAGTGGGGTGCGAGAGCTTAGTGGTATGGCTCCTAGATAGAGACGGGAGTTCATACCACATTAGGTTAAAAGAGGGGATAGGATTATCCCGGTTGCATATTCGAAAATAATGGACCTCCATGACCGACGAAGTTAAGTAGTAGTGTGTAGAGGGGTTCCTTATTTGGATTTCGCTTTGCTCCACGCTCCACGCATGAACCTTAACGACGTCGGGAGTGGAGAGATGTTATAGGATGCGAGGATGTTGGTTTTGTTGGTAAGTCATATAGTGTGAATGAAACACTATAGACTACGAGCCATGTGATGATGGTATGCTTATGGAAATATTGTGCTATGGAAAATCACTATTGTGGTCCTCTTTCCACAAGTGGGTGGGTGGAGTAGGACTTAGAGAAATTGATTTGAGGATTATAGCTAGGCCCTAATAAAAAGGCAAATTTTGAGGAAATATGTTTTGGGTATGATGTTCGTGACGCTTTTACAGAAAGTGGGCACTTCGATTAGTTAGATTTTCCTTTTCGTATAGGTGGAAAGTTAGAATGGTAGAAATGCGTTCGTAGGTTAGCGTGGTAGAATTTAGGACATCCCACTGGTGTGCCTTATATCGCTATATCTCGATGACCGACAATGCGAGGGAGTAGTGTAACGGGAGGGTTCCTTGTCTGGATTTTTCTTTGCGAGACGTCCCACGCATGAAACCGAGTAAATGTCGAGAGTTGAGAGAGGCCTTGGGCACTAGGGATATACTTAGGAGTATACTCGTTTCGTGTAGGTAGGGTAACGCATAGACTGTAGCATTTTTAGGATGTAAGTTCAATAGAGTTAGTGGCGCCGATGCAAGGAGAGTTGAATTTCACGGGTTGGGAGGACCCATATGTGAGTATTACACCGAGGAAAGGAGACCCTTATTTAGAGAGAGGGTTACGTGTCAAACGTTCATAATGGATGTGCAGATGTGCACAGGTTAAAAAGGTGTATGGGCACCTTAGTAAGTTGGTTTATATACCGCCTGAAATAGAAAGGGCGTGGTATATAAAGTTGGGGTTTATGCCGTGAGGCGGTCACGAGAGGTTTGGAGTATGAGAGATGGAACATCGTTGTTGTTCGTTAGCAAGAGGGAAGTTAGATGAGTTTGTGGTGAATCTAGTAGGTTTGAGTACACCTTGACATAGGTGGAGTATGGTAAGGGACCATCGTGTTAGCACCTTTTTGATTTTGGAGGCGTACTAAGACGTAGTGGAATTTGTGATCATAGGTTGGTGGTGTAGGTTCTATCCAAATTTCGAGGATGAAATTCTATTGTAAGGGGGGGGGGGTATGTAACAACCTGTCCTTTTGGAGATAATTAAATTCCATAATTGGGTGTAAATTGGAATTTTGAGGAATTTCTCGAAATAGTCATTTTTGGGATTTTCGAGGATTAGATGATTTTCAATGGATGGTATGTTTACTTTTGGGATTAAGTCAATATATCAGAGTATTTTAATTATATGTCGCGTTGAGTCAAGCGACAAAAGGTAAGATTTTAATTGGAAAACCCGCATTGGAATGTATGGGTTAAAATAGTGATTTGAGGTCAAGTACCTCGGATGGGAATTTCGACGGCGCCATAAGTTTCGGAATGGCCGAGGTAGTTGGAAAAGAGTGTTCAATTGTCGAAATTGAGTTTCGAGAAATTTTAGAGTTAAAACGGCTCGTAATTGAGTAAACGAGTCGTTTTTGGGTTTTAAGGGGTATAAACCCTTTTCTCCTTATATAAGGAGGGAGAGAGGGAGAGAATAGAAATAAAAGAGAAAGAAAAGAGAGAAGAGAGAGGAAGGAAGAAAGTGGAGAGAAAAAAGAGATTTCGGGCTAAACTCCGCCGGACTCGACTCAGAATCGTCGGATTTTATCCACGAGGTAAGTGTTTACTTGATTTATTTACTTTTGAGCATAAATATCATATCTTAGTTTGGTATTAACAAACCCTAAAGATTTTGGGTTGGGTTTTCGTGGGTAAAAGGGGTTTTGGGAGTTAAAACGAATAAAGCCCAATAATTTCCTAATTCGAGAAACTTAGGATTTAATCGAAATTAGTTGTTGGTTTCGGGTTCTAGGATGTTTAGAACCCTTGTGATATGTGTATATGTTGTCAGTTGAGCTTGGAGGAGGTTAGGAGAAGGAACAAAAATCTTGAAGGTATGTTAATGGCCGAAACAGTCTCGGAGAAGACGATGAACAGTGACCTGCGTCCTTGCCGAATCGATTCGGCCTAGAGGCGAATCGATTAGGCTCTTGGTCAAAAAATAGAAATTGTAGATCTTTTCAATACGGTCGCGTGAGCGCCGACCCGAATTTTTCTGATTTTTTTTGGATTTATAATGATTTTTCTACGGAAGGCTGTCCGAGATCGAAATCGTTAGTTAGAAATCAAACCTGATATTGGGAGAATTAAGGATAGAATTGTTTGGAGATAAATATTAGGGGTTCCTAAATATAGAGTGAGGACCTCTAGATTATTATATGGATATGATGTAGTCCTTGGGTTCGTGGAAAAGAAATCCACAACCTATTTAATTTAAGGGTGTTCGGGGATGAACATCGATTGGGATAGTTTTAGTGGTTGTTGTTGCCTATATGATTATACATGCGGAATAACATAATTATGTTGGTGATGGTGGAGGGAATCCTATGAGATTATTAGGATGAATTGGAGATATCCACTAAATTCATAGATGGGAATAAGGTATGTATTATTTATCAGAGTGAGGAAATACCTTGGGTATAGTGTCATGCATATATGAATGCATGATTATGATTCTTTGAGAGAATCTTTGGGATTATTGGTCATCGCTAGATGTGATTGGCAATTATGGCCATTTATATATATTCGAGGAGGAATATATAATATGTATACTATTTGATTAAAGTATATATCAAATATGATAGGGAGGTGTATTATATAGTATATTCCTTGTGCATGAGAACAAGGTAATATATATGTCTGTACGAATAAGAAATGCATGGTTTAAGACTTGGTACTTAATGAATAAGTATAAATGTTTTTATGAATGTAAAAATGAATCTTTTCAAAATGGAAAAGAAATAATTTTCATAAATGATAATTTGTGTATACACGCCTCTCTAAATGCTATCATAAGGGAAGTTCGCGCGTGAGGTGAATCCCCCTAGCTAATGAACGTAGGGTGGATATAGTCATAGGCCATATGTTCGATTATTGTATATTTTCTGAGATGGTGAGGTAATTCTGGGTGTGGTTATGACTCTTCCCGGGGCATATGGCCGCTTATCGACATCTTACGTTGTAGGATCCCAGGTTGTCTTGATGATAGGCCCTGGAAGATGATAGTCATTTAGGGGGGCGCACAGTGGGGAAACCCGGACGAGGGGTCTTAGATGCGTTATATGATATGATATATAACTATTTTCAATAATGTGGGACATTATTGATGTTAAAGCAATTTATGATAATAAATTGGCTTTAAATACATTTTCTGGATGGAAGAAGGGAAATGGGATAAATAATTTGGCTTCAAATACATTTCCTGGATGGAAGAAGGGAAATGGGAGCATATGAGATGAAAAGCATTTTTATGATAATAAAAATGGCTTTTAAATAGCTTTCCTGGATAGAAGAAAGGAAATGGAAAGTTTTGAGATATAAAGAAAATGAAAATGAAATTGGTAAACATGTTGTAAATTAATTCTCATTCCAGGAGATATATCCAGAAGTGTAACATGATACGTATATAAAAATGAATATGTATAAATTGAGTACTGAGGGTCTAATGGATCTCGACGATCGACCTTGCAGCGTAGTAGTGTATCGGGGGGGTTCTTTGTTTGGATTTCGCTCTGTGAGACACCCACGCACGAACTTGGCTTAGTGTTGAGACTGGGGAGAAGTTTAACCCTTAGAGCTCTATTATTGGGATTTCTTATATGGTGCATATAAGTATATATTTATATATATTTCGTGTGCTGATGGTCTAATGGATCTCGAAGATCGACCTTGCCGCGTAGTAGTGTATCGGGGGGGTTCCTTATTTGGATTTCTCTCTGCGAGACACCCCACGTACGAATATGGCATAGTGTTTAGAATGGGGAGAAGTTTATCCCTTAGTATTTGGAATCACTAGGGTGGTTAGAAGATGGGTGACGGTTTAGTTAGGCAGTGTAGCTTGACTAGGATGTTTAGAGGGATGCGCTAGGTGTGCACTATTAGAAGAGAGGTGAGGGGTATCTCATGGGAGTGCGATACCAAATTTAAATATGAGATAAAACCTTTTTCTTAAAAAATAAGGCATTTATGCACTTGCTAAATATTTTTCAAACTCGGGCTCTGACCCGTTTATCTACTTTTCCCTTTCTTGCTATGTATATATATATATATATATATATATATATATATATATATATATATATATATATATATATATATATATGTGTGTGTGTGTGTGTGTGTGTGTGTGTGTGTGTGAGTCCAGACACAGGGACGCCTGGATGACACTTCTTTCGAGTCAAACGTCTGCTGCAGCAGCTGTGGATGCAAGCAGGTTCTCGATAGACGCTTTTATCCTTGTACTCTAGATAAGAGGTACTGTATAAACATTCGGGTTAACAACCCAATTGCATTTATTTATTCTTTTACCGCCTTTTAGTGCAACATTCGATTTGGTTGTATCATATTTGAACCGAGTGTTCGGTTATTTTATTTCATTTCAGTTTCATTCATATAAACTGTGTGAATGTTTTAATTTGGTAGTTGTTTAAAAGGAGTAGTTAAGTAAAATTTTGACGCCAACCTAATAGGTTATTAGTAATTAAATGGATTTTCGACAGTGATGCTAAGAATGATCCATATGCGACTCCTGTTTTAATTTGATATGGAGTGATCGCCCGTTATTTTATTAGGCGGGGTGTAACATAGGCAAGACAACTCACTTGTTAATAGCTAAGTGTGGCTTTACTTGTAGGCTAAGATTTACCGCCGACTAATAGGTAGGTCAGGCAACCTATCAACCGATAGGTTCCTGGTGGGAAGTTAAGTCATTTTCTCCTAGGTCCCCCTATATGAAGACCACTTACCCTAATTATCAGGGATCTCGAAAATGGTGTAAAAGCTTGCTCCATTTACAATCCTCAAACATTCTCTTATTTTCTCACATTCCCCTCACCATCATTCAACATTACTTCATTCCACAACATCCCATTTCAGAATTTCAACAACATTGAAAGATATTTTCCAAGTTCTTACATCTCCATTCTCATGCAGACGTTTGAAAAGTATCTCTAAACACTTAATTATTTCATACTTATCCTAGTATTTCTTCTCGTTTACATATATTATTTGTGATTTATTTTATTATTGGTAACCCTAAGTACATTTTTATCGTAGTATATATATCTCAAATTATCTTTCAAAAATTCAGAAAAAATAATATAAGGTTTCTAGTATATTTACCAATATAGTGGTGATTGGTACTTTTTATGCTAAAATGGTTTATACACCCATTTTTATATCACCGTTCTTGTTTTTAAAACAACGTGGACTTTGATGTCTTCTTGTGGGTATACGTATGCCTCCCAGATTATTTTGAGATTCGAGTTCATTTTTACTTATTTTTATTCTCTTAGTTTATTTTAGCTAGTCTTTATTTCTTTCTAATTTTTCTTTAGAAATTATTATGATCATATTCACTCTCTCATGTGTAATCTATTATGAAAAAAGACTTGGTGCATTAAAGAAAAGTTAATGAGATTTTATGCATCTTTGACTTGGTAAATAGGACTAGCCCATAATTATGCCTTTCCTCTTTCCATTACTTCCCGAGCTCTAGTCAACCTCCACCCCCTCCTTTTTTCCGTTTCCAGTGAACCGCCCCCCTTCCATTTTGTTTACTAGCAAAACCAAACCCTTTACCTTCCATTTGTCATTTTGTTCTGGTGAACTACTCTTACCCCTTCCTTTTGCTTAACGGAGAAACCACCCAACCCCTCCACTCTCGTCGCCTTCCATTTTCATTTTTTCACAATGAATCACCCTTTACGCTCCCTTTTTTTACAGGTGAAAACCCCATTTTCCCCATAAAAAAACACATACAAATGGAAAAAACCAACATCCTATCTTGGCTTTACGGGTTAACCCCTTGAAACATTTTACACAAAAAAATCACCCCTTAACTATCAACTCATTACACATAATCCCAAAAATCGAGTTCCCGCTTTTTTGGGGGTAAATTAATAAAAATACCCCTTAACCCAAATTTATAAACCCAAAACTAAAAAAATCCAAACTTAAAAATGCCCTCATCTCTCTCTCTCTCTCCATATTCGGCACAACCACCAACCCCTTTCACAAGCCCTAGTTGGAGTTAGATCCGTCATCTAATAATTCACCAGAGGTCTGTCAGCGGTCGGTTGTGGTCGGAGATGGTCATCGGTGGCTTGAGAATCATCTTGTGCTGATCAACTCCGTGTTGTTACGATTTGTAGGAGTTTTAAACTAGTGTTTTTGCGATTTAATTAATTAAGTGAATAATTAATTAATTGAGTATATGATGGAACATTGGAAAATAGTGCGTTTGCGCCATTACTGATAGGTATGATTAAATAAATTATTGAGGAATATATACATGTGTGAAAATTATATATATATATTGGTGTGAGAGATATAATTATATGAATATAATAACATACCCCTTTAGTGTTATCATCAGAGGCTTCACGAGTGGGTGATCTTCCTTGGTTGGCGAATGCAGGGTAAGTATTATCCACAGGTCATAGTTGTCACGCATGTGCCTGATAAGGTTGAATGTCGAAGTGAGGTAATTACGGGTATGGTTATGACTCACTATCAAGGAACCTTTGACCGCCTCCAACGTTGTTGTTTTCTATCACAGTTTGGTGTGAGATCTCGACCCGGTAGCCAGGATGATGTGAGTATTCCCTGAATTATGATAGCATCGTAGAGACCCGCATCTAGTAAATTATTATTTATATATATGTGTGTGTGTGTGTGTGTGTGTGTGTGTGTGTGTGGAAATATATATATATACGGGCATGACGAATTAAATTGTGAATATTAATAACTAGTGAAAATTAGTAGTAATGATGCAATAAATTATAATTGAGAATTATAATGATTAGCGAAGGTGAAAACAAAATAAATAAATTACGCATGATGGGATAGCGTATGGAATTTAAGGGCACTTGGAAACTAGTTAGGCAGGCAACATAACTAGGTGATTGAAATGCATACGTCAGGTGAGCACTTTAGATGATGTAAGGACAATTTGTCCATCTTTATGTATATGTTATGTCATACGCCGTTACAAGATTGATGGTTGAAAAGATCACATCGTCATCAACGAAATCCGAAATCCGAAGATCAAAAGAAGAAAGAATTTGGGAATCAGACCTGACCGGACCGATCCGGCTCAGATAAAAGAACCGATCCGGTTCACCGGACCGATCCGCCTGCTGAGTTGAGACCAGTACACCCCGGATCCATAACGAACCGATGAAGGCAAAAAGGTCGAACCGATCCGATGCCAACCGGATGGATCTGGTTTCAGAAAAAGAACCGATCCGGGTTCACCGGACCGATTCGCCTAAAGGACCGGACCGATCCGACGAGGATAGACTCTGCCAGATCGTGCAGCAGATTTTTTAGGGTTTTGACTCCTTATTTAAACCACGATCAGTAGTTGGTTTTCTTAAGACTTTCCCACGTTTTTCAGAGCATATCAACCCTAAAGTCTTCACCTATTGAGTCCTATGATTCTAGGTTTTTAGATTCACACATCTTCCATATCTATGTGAATCAAGTTTGGTAACCCAAGAACACCATTGTTGTTGTTCAACCTTTGTGAAGTGGACCGTTCCTTCCTCTTCATTGCAGCCCTACTGGACAGGGATAGTTCCAACCGCCAACCCTACTGGAAAGGGATATTCCAGCCGCGACTACAGAATCCGATACCCGGGGGTAATTCTTAGTCAACCTGTATTTCATTGTAATCCGATTGTAAACCGTATTTTACAAATTATAGTGATATACAAATGGTTTTGCCCCTGTGGGGGATTTTTCCTTAAACTTGGTGTGTTGAATATTTATTGCATGATTCCATATTGTTTCAATCACACCTAGTTGCATGCTTAGGGTTAATTTGGGTTAAAATTGGTATTTATTATATTATTTCTTAATTGAACGCAAGCGCCAACTCTTTCAAATTAGTATCAGAGCAGGTTGCGCAAATCTATCGCGTATTCCTATTTTCCGCAAAATTTTTCTAAAGATATCAATTTTTTGAAATAAATTGATTTTTGAAAAGAGCGTGTTCAAATGGAGAAATCATATTATAACATGCCTATTTTTGACGGGACAAATTATGCTTATTGGAAAGCCCGTATGAGGTCGGCTTTAAAAGCCATTGATGAACGTGTCTGGATTTTAGTTGAACGAGGGTGGACTCCTCCCACTGTGACTGTTGATAATGTGACCAACTTGAAACCTGACATCTCTTGGACTGATGATGAATTTAAATGGTCATCTTTTAATTCTAAGGGTCTAAGTGCTATCTCTGGGTCTGTCACACCTGATGAGTTCAAACGCATAATGACGTGTACCACGTCAAAAGAAGCATGGGATGTTTTGCAACTTACCCATGAAGGAACAAATGCTGTTAAAGAGTCAAAATTGCAAAATTTAACAACTCAATTTGAAACCATCACCATGCATGAAAATGAATGTTTTGATGAATTTTATGCTAGGCTTTCTGACATTGTTAATACTAGCTATAATCTTGGTGAACATATTCCAAATGCTAGAGTTGTTAAAAAGATTCTTCGTTCCCTTCCTAAGCGTTTTATACCTAAAGTCACTGTGCTAAATTCCTTGGGTAATTTAAATACACTAAAATTGGAAGAACTGGTAGGAGATTTACAAACTTATGAAATAGACATGTTTCCTAAATCTGCCAAGCCAAAAGATAAGGGAATTGCCCTTAAAGCCCAAGAGAGAAAAAGTGAGGGGTCGGCAAGAAAGAGAGTCGAGTCATCTAGAAAGATAGAAACTTCTGATTCTGAATGTGAGTTTGACATAGATGATTTGGCCTTATTTGCTAAAAACTTCAAGAAAATTATGAAATTTAAGAAAAATGGGAATTTCAAAGATAAAAAGAATTTTCAGAAAAATAAGTTTGAAAAGAAAGAGTTCAAAGAACCCCCTAAAGACAGTGAGAGGTGTTTTGAGTGCGACGGTAAGGGACACAGAGCGTTTGAGTGTGCCACTCGTCTGAATAGGGAAAAGGGTAAAGCTGTCCTCAATGCTACCCTTAGTGACGACAGTGAGGTCGAGTCGGTGGACTCGGGAGATGAGTCACCGCATGAGCGTAACTTCACCGCGTTCATGGCTAGTCATGTGAGTACTCCTAGTGCATCTCACGACGATGAGGATGCTACTTCACAGGGACACCTCGACAGCGAGAGAGAAGAGAGTGAGGGAGAGGAGAAAGGTAGTGAGGACGAGAGTAACCTTCAACGCGCCTATGCCGAGTTATATAATGAGTCTTTCAAAACTAAAAAACGTAACAAGGCGTTAGTTCTTAGGATCACCGCGTTAGAAGAAGAGTTAGAAGTGACGAGAGAGAGAGAGTCCTCCACCTGCACCGCCATGAGAGAGAGAGAGAGTCTGCCTGGGTTAGTAAAGAGAATTTGCTTAGAGAGAGAGAGAGCAGTTTTGAGAAAGAGAAAGCGGACTTGACTAAACAAGTGGCTAGTCTTACTAGTGAGCTCCATTCCTCCATGGAGATTAGGAAGAAACTTGAAGCCCTTGTTTCTCAGCTTACTTATGACCTTGAGAGAGCTAGGAAAGTCAAGGTACAAATCGAGGACAGATCTGGGAAGATGGGAAAGATGCTCCTCGGTCCCGCTTTAGGTTTTGGTGACAGGCAAGGAATAGGTTTTGATGGTGCCTCCACGTCCCAAATTGCACCCGGACCAATTCCTGAGTTTACTACAACTCCTTATGGCCGTCATAAAAAACCAAGAAGGAGAGTTCGACCAAGAAAAGCAAACCAAGGTCCTCCTAATACTGTGCTCTTTTGCTCCCATTGCAAAAGAAATGGACACCTTAGGGATGATTGCTATAAGTTAGGTCGGACACGACGTACGTTTGCTCCACCACATCAGACTGATGAGTTTGTCAGTCTGAGAGAGCGAGTTGAGTTTCTAGCCGCCACATCACAGAGTTTGATGGAGGAATTCCGACGGATGACCTTACCATCAATGAATGCGCCCCGCATTCCGGCTAAAACCAACAACAACAAGGGAATACAAAAAGGTACCTACTCTTGGGTTCCTAAGAAAGAGAAAAAGGCCCTTGTTGTCCATGTTGCTCTCAAAGCACATAATACCTCTCAGTGGTATTTTGACAGTGGATGCTCCAGACACATGACAGGTGATATCTCCCTTTTTACTCAGATTGAGGATTATGATGATGGGAGAGTTAGCTTTGGAGATGGGAGTAAGTCTAGCATTATAGGACGAGGTACAGTTGAGTTACCAGGACTTCCTAAGCTAGAAAATGTCTTGTACGTCAAAGGTTTGAAAGTAAACCTTCTCAGCATCAGCCAGCTGTGCGACGATGACTTTGCAGTAAAGTTTGACCGGGAAGCTTGTAAGGTCTATAATCAAGCCGGTAAACTTTTAGTGCAAGGGGTGAGGACAGAGGATAACTGTTATGGGACTGAGCCCAAATCCTCACTTGTCTGAACAGCGCCACGATCACTCCTATGGATCTGTGGCACCAACGTCTAGGTCATGTGAACGTTAGAGACTTATCTCGTTTAGTCAAAAAGGACCTAGTACGTGGCTTACCATCTCTTGGAAAGCCAACTTCCATGATTTGTGGACCCTGACAGTTGGGAAAACAAATCCGTAGCCCACATAGGAAGTTGAATTCCATTACCACCTCACGTGTTCTTGAGTTGATTCACATGGATCTTATGGGTCCTACTCGCACGGAGAGTCTAGGTGGTAAGAGATACATTCTCGTGATGGTGGACGATTTCTCCAAGTACTCCATTGTAGGTTTTCTGAGAGAGAAATCCGATGCTGTAGAATTTTTAACGACCAAGTGCCGTGTTCTGCAAAATCAACACGGTGTCACTATTAACAGGATGCGTAGTGACAACGGCACTGAATTCACAGAAGCAAAAGTTGACCTTTACTGTGATAGCCTCGGGATCAAACATGAGTTTTCTGCTGTGAGAACTCCTCAGAAAAATGGGATTGTTGAGAGAAAGAATAGAACGATCCAAGAGATGGCTAGATCTATGCTTCTAGGTCGTAAAGTCTCTAGGAGATTTTGGGCAGAGTTAGTGTCTACTGCATGCCATACGGTGAATAGGGTGTATCTGCGTCCACACACACTTCACACTCCTTATGAGTTGTGGACTGGCAAGAAACCCAACTTGGCATATTTCCGTGTCTTTGGGAGTAAATGCTACATCCTACGGGATAGAGAGAAATTAGGAAAGTTTGACTCCCGGAGCGATGAGGGAATATTTCTAGGCTATTCATCGAACAGTAGAGCGTACCGGGTTTTTAACCTGAAGAGCTCTAAGGTTATGAAATCAATAAACGTCACTGTGCAAGATGACGAACCTCCGACGGTTATTGATCCCAACCTTCAGTGTGAGGATGAGGACTTTTCTGACAGTGATTTTCCTGTTCCTCTCCCACACTCTGTGGACCCTATTCCTGTGTTAGGGGACACTCCTGCTTGGGTTCGCAAGAGTCATGATCCTTCAGCCATTGTTGGCGATCCCACTCTAGGGGTCAAGACTCGTGCTCAGCTAGAGAACGTTGTTAGCCATCTTTGCTACACGTCCAAAGTCGAGCCCAAGAACCATAAAGAAGCTCTCAAGGATGAACACTGGATATCTGCTATGCAGGATGAGTTGCTTCAGTTTAAAAAGAATAATGTCTGGGAATTAGTCCCCCGACCTAGTGAGACTAATGTGATAGGTACCCGGTGGATTTTCAAGAACAAAATGGATGAAAATGGTACCATAATCCGTAATAAGGCTAGGTTGGTCGCTCAAGGCTACACACAGATAGAGGGTGTAGACTTTGGGGAGACATTTGCTCCTGTTGCGAGGCTTGAGTCCGTCCGTTTACTACTCGCCATCGCATGTCATCTTCACTTCAAGGTATATCAGATGGATGTCAAGAGTGCCTTTCTGAATGGCATTCTACATGAAGAGGTTTATGTGGAACAACCAAAAGGGTTTGAAGACCCTAAGCACCCTGATCACGTCTACTATCTGAGAAAAGCCTTGTATGGTTTGAAGCAAGCACCCCGTGCTTGGTACGAGAGGCTTACTTCCTATCTCTTAGCCCGTGGCTTCAAGAGAGGGGGAGTTGATATGACGTTGTTCGTCAGGAGAGATGACGGTGCTATCTTGGTTTCCCAAATCTATGTGGACGACATAGTCTTTGGATCCACATGCTCCCAGCATGCTCACCACTTTGAGGAGGAGATGAAAAGTGAGTTTGAGATGAGCATGGTAGGTGAGCTTACTTTCTTCCTTGGTCTCCAAGTTCGTCATCTAGAGGATGGGATGTTCATCTCCCAATCCAAGTATGCTAGAGACCTAGTGAAGAAATTTGGTTTAGACTCCGCTAAGCATGCACGTACACCTATGAGTACTTCTACCAAGCTTAGTAAGGACACTTCAGGCAAGGACGTAGAGCAAACCTTGTATCGGAGTATGATAGGCAGTCTCCTCTACTTGACTGCTAGTCGTCCCGACATTGCCTTTAGTGTTGGAGTCTGTGCGCGTTATCAGGCGTCTCCTAAAGAGTCACACTTACTCGCTCTAAAACGTATTATCAAATACGTGAGTGGGACTCTCTCATACGGTATTTGGTATTCCTTTGATACCGATGACCGTTTGTCCTCCTATTCGGATGTCGATTGGGCCGGGGACGTAGATGGATGTAAGAGCACTTCGGGTGGGTGTTTCTACTTTGGTTCTGCTCTTGTCTCTTGGTTGAGCAAGAAGCAAAACTCCATCTCTTTGTCCACTGCGGAGGCTGAGTACATCGCCGCCGGGAGTTGTTGCACGCAACTCATGTGGATGAAGCAAATGTTGGAGGATTATGGGATTTCACAGAACACCATGACCATTTCCTGTGATAACACGAGCGCGATACACATATCCCGCAATCCTGTCCAACATTCGCGCACAAAGCACATCAGGTTACGCGAGCACTTTATACGTCAGTTAGTTGAGGAGAAGGTCGTAACCCTGAGTTTTGTTCCTACCGACCATCAGTTAGCCGATATTTTCACGAAACCTTTAGATGCCCTTAGATTTGAGAGTCTTAGGAAGTCTTTGGGGATTTGCACAGTTGACTGAGGGGTTGGTCTATGTCTAGAATAGGATGCTTCTTCATGTTCATATCATATGCTTCCTATTGCTAGTCTGTTTTATATGTACCATAGATTTTTTGTACAGCTTTTATGTATTTTTTATTATTCTTTCAAAAATACAAAAAGATTCTCTTTTTAGAAAAAAATTTGAAAAACACAAAAAGATTTTATTTTGATAAAATTTTTGAAAAATTCAAAAAGAGATTTGCCTGTTATGGATGAGCATTTAAGATAGCCAAGTCACAACTTCATTCCATATATCCATGTGACTGTTTGATAGAGATTTGAGAGGCTACATCATTTCATCCATGTGCTTAACATTGATTGGAGTCCTTGAGATGTAATTAGTGATATTTCCTACATGCTTGACTCCTATATCCTTTATTGCACACACGCACGGTTATATTTGATTGTTGCAATTGTCAATCTCATGTTGGCTTGAGTGTTTCCATCTCAATCCTGTCTATACAATGTATAAAATGCGATAATACTTGACAAGATTGGATTGCATGTTAAAACCGTTTTGGTGAGACTGTGTGTATATTTTCATAACGGGGAGGGGCTGCGAAAGTTGATTCTTATCCTTTGCGCAAAAGCCACCGTTAAAAAGGACCTAAAAAATGGAGGAATTTTAATATCCGAGGTCCTAAGAGGTTAATAGAGCCCGAAAAAATTGATAAGGCAATAAAAAGCTTTCAAGCCAAATATGGGCCATTTAGGTTTTCACCATCAATTCTCCAAAGTTTGAGAATTTAGTATACCTCTATTAAAAATATAAATCTGAGGGAGTTTGGTTGGAGATTGAAAAAAGGGTTTGCACTTCCTTGAAAGTCCTGAAAAAGCATGAAAATCATTTTGGACGTTATTGGTGTAGAAATCACTTTGAGCTTTGATTTGTAGATTTGATATAGTCAATGTCTTATATTTTCAATCTTTTACACCAAAGGAAGCATTTGAGTTCATTCGCTAGGAATATCCAATATTCATCGTGCACATATGTCATGTTTGTATGCTTTGATTTTCCTATCGAATTTTGATCACACCCATTCATTTACGCCATCACCGACTTGGTTGTTTTATGTTCATTCATGGTGTGATTTTATGCCTTGTGACATCCCGCACTTGCTTATCTGATTTATTTCTCTCATTTGTCTATTTGGGGACATCATAAAAAGGGGGAGAAAGAATTATCTTATTATGGGGGAGATTTATAATTCTGAGTTTTGTTCTTAAATTGATATATATGCTTTTGTTTATCTCATTTCAAACTCGATACGTCACTTGGTATTTGCTTTGTCTCATGTGTGTAGGTACATCTGTTGATAATCCCATGTTGCACACCCTGATGAGAAAAGCGTGAAGATTCCTGAAGAATTGAAGAACAAACGATGCAGCCTTAGTCATATGTACCTCTTTCAGTTTTGGGTTCATGGAAGGGTAGATTTGTATAGGCATTGTTCATACTTGATAATTCGGATTTTTTATGTTTGTTCCGGCATAGACATATGGGGAGATTTGTAAGGACAATTTGTCCATCTTTATGTATATGTTATGTCATACGCCGTTACAAGATTGATGGTTGAAAAGATCACATCGTCATCAACGAAATCCGAAATCCGAAGATCAAAAGAAGAAGGAATTTGGGAATCAGACCTGACCGGACCGATCCGGCTCAGATAAAAGAACCGATCCGGTTCACCGGACCGATCCGGCTAAAGGGACCGGACCGATCCGCCTGCTGAGTTGAGACCAGTACACCCCGGATCCATAACGAACCGATGAAGGCAAAAAGGCCGAATCGATACGATGCCAACCGGATGGATCCGGTTTCAGAAAAGAACCGATCCGGGTTCACCGGACCGATCCGCCTAAAGGACCGGACCGATCCGACGAGGATAGACTCTGCCAGATCGTGCAGCAGATTTTTTAGGGTTTTGACTCCTTATTTAAACCACGATCAGTAGTTGGTTTTCTTAAGACTTTCCCACGTTTTTCAGAGCATATCAACCCTAAAGTCTTCACCTATTAAGTCCTATGATTCTAGGTTTTTAGATTCACACATCTTCCATATCTATGTGAATCAAGTTTGGTAACCCAAGAACACCATTGCTGTTGTTCAACCCTTGTGAAGTGGACCGTTCCTTCCTCTTCATTGCAGCCCTACTGGACAGGGATAGTTCCAGCCGCCAACCCTACTGGAAAGGGATATTCCAACCGCGACTACAGAATCCGATACCCGAGGGTAATTCTTAGTCAACCTGTATTTCATTGTAATCCGATTATAAACCGTCTTTTACAAATTATAGTGATATACAAATGGTTTTGCCCCTGTGGGGGATTTTTCCTTAAACTTTGTGTGTTGAATATTTATTGCATGATTCCATATTGTTTCAATCACACCTAGTTGCATGCTTAGGGTTAATTTGGGTTAAAATTGGTATTTATTATATTATTTCTTAATTGAACGCAAGCGCCAACTCTTTCAGATGAGAGGTGAGTAATGTCTCATGAGAGAGTGCGGTACCAATTTTAATATGAGTGAATGGATATACATGTATTTATACATTTTAATTAATTGTAAAATATTGTCAAGTGGATTTGGGCTCTGACCCGTGTTAAAATTATTTTCAATAGCTTTTAGGTGTCCAGCCACAGGGACGCCAAGCGTGATTATTCTTCTAGGCATCGGCGCTAGGACAATTATGGAACGTTACACGATTTGATGTAGTCTCTTCTATTATTATGTTCTAGTCCATGACTCTTTTCATATTCAGGCATGTTGCCTATGTTAGAGGGTTAATTTAGGTTATATTTTGTTTCATCTTAATATTATTGTATGGAAATTTTTAGATGATTTATTCGGAATAGTTTGGCATGTAATAAATTTATGATTTGGAGTTAATTATGGTTGTGGATTTTATTTAAATTGTTTAGATGGAATGTGGATGATTATTATATTTTGTGTCACGTTAATAAAGAATAAAGTTGACACACAACTTAATTAAATAATAGAGGGTTAATAATTAATTGGTTCGACAGTGATGCTAAGAATGAGCCAATGAGATTCCTGTTTTATTTTAGTAGAGAGATGGCCACCCATTATTTGAATAAGCGGGGGGTGTCACACCTGTATCTAACTTTCCAAGCCTTAAGAAGATCAAGAACTCTTAGTTCTCGAAAGGCAAGCTCTTGATTCTTGTCACGAGCTGCAAAATAGAGGAAGAAACACATATCAAAGGACATAAAAAGAAACAATAAATAAAAATTTAACAATTAGACAGAAGAAAAAAAAACAACCACCTATGTGATCCCCCCCCCCCCCCCAGACAGGGTACCAAGGACCTCAGTACCTCTCGCCTTTAGGTAGGGGAGGATGTTGCTAATTTCTGGCAATGAAACCCTATTCCCAATACACTTTGTAGGAGTCAGGCAGGTTGACGACCAAAACCCTATCGGCCTTCCTGGACTTCTGGTACAAAATATTGTCATCAGTGCGCGACCAAACATAGCAATAATAAATTTCAGGGAGCCCCAAGTTGGTCTCATATAATTGGTTGATTCTATGTACCCCGTTCATTATCTTCCAAGTGTTTGGGCACACTGAGTAGGGACAATCTTAAAATAACTAAAGAATTTAAAAAATAAAGGGTTTGGGGAAAAAGTTAAACCCCCCTGAACGACAAGGAAAGTGTGAATCCAGTATCCATCTTCTATGTCCCGGACATCTTTGGGCATAGGGACACAACCAATTTCTTCCCACTCGGGAATGCAATACGATTTTCTAAACTCCGCAGCAGTTTTGCTATTAAAAAGAGTCATGAAGAAAAGATTTCAAGCAGCAAAAAGGGCCCACTAAAATGGTGAATAAAAGGAGTTGGTCAGAAAAACTTACAAGCAAAAATGATCGGAGAAATCTCTGGAGATATGAAGGGCTAGAGAGACGACATAGTACGAGTTCGTGAAGAAGAAACAATTGGAAAAATGACGGTTGAGAGTGTTGAACTCAGTTTGAACTTCGCGCTAGTGATGAAGCACAACACCCAACGAAGATTCTGGCACTTCATATACCTGCTCGGATCAGCATACCCTTATTTCTTAAAGAATATTACAAGTTTGCCAAGATGATTTTTCTCGGACAAGCGTCTCCTCAGCAAGTTTATGAGTATTGCACAAATCCCATGCCGTTTTAAAAACAGTTCTAGGCTTTAGGCCTTGAACTCACATAAAATCTATTGGCCTGACATTTTAGCCCAAAGATTTTAGGAGCAATTGTGGGGGCTTATATTTCAAGCCCACCAATGCAGCCGACCAACCCAGCGTATAGAATGGACTAACTGGCCCAAACTCAGATATTTATTTTGGATCTGTGTAGTTCATATGTACTTCAATGCATGGAGATAGACTCGAATCAGTTACCAACAATCTCGAAGAGATATTCAGGGATACTTATGAGCTATATACAAGCTGGTTGAGTTACTTGTACAATTCAGTCACCTATTATCAAAACTATAAAATGTAAACCCTGACCCGGGGCAAAGGGATGTGACTTCGATTATTTGAGAGACACTAATATAAATACAGTAACCTCTTCGTGGACATATGCAAGTTGCCGAACTACGTACCTTTGGTGTTGTGTTCGTGATCATTTATTTTCATCTCGATATTGCTTTCTAGATTTCTTATTGTGATAATTTTTGCACTCACAATTTTATTTTAAATAAATACTCCTATCATTTAATTCACTTGCACTTTCCATCTTATATTTATTTTAGTGATATGTCTTTCCAACATTTTATAACTTATGGGTTGATTTTGATTTGAACTTATGTTCTTTTAGAGATGGTTATCCATTTGAACTTTAAAATTTGAACGCCAAAACTTGGTATTTTTCATGTATTTAAAAACACCAAATTAATAAGTTTTCTCTCACAATTTTAGTTCTAAAAAGATTTATAATATCAATTATTATATTAAACTACTTTAATAATTGAAAATAGTTATTTTTTCTTTCTTAAGTGATCATAAAACTGAATGCAAATTGAGTTATAATGTATTTTCAAAATAAAAAATATATGACTTTTAATATTAATTTAAAATTTAAGATTCTTTTATTTATAAATTATATTATGTGAATCATGTTACAATAATAAAACAATATAATTTATATAAATTTGGCCACATTGAGTGGCATGCGTGTTAATTTTACCAAAAAAAAAAATCATATATATTGAACTAACAAACCAAACAACAACGTCAACGTGGCTGTAATTCGGGCTTTACCTCAAGAAATAAACTACGAACAATGTGAGATCTACGTTGCTTTCTGTCCAAGAGAAACTTATGGGACCCGTTAAAGAGCTTTCACTTAATAAACTTTTTTTTTTTATAATAATCATTCAATTTATTTTTCAAGCATCCCAAGCAAATGTCATCATCCATTAAAGTTCTGGTGTCGACTCTTATCCCTATCCAAACCTCTCTCCCCATCTATATATAGTCTCTCTCTCCCAATCTCTCTTTTCTACCTCATACCATTTTTTCTTTTTTTGGATCACCAACAAATTTTCTATCTACCCAAACTTTTCATTTCCATGGCCACTTGTATCCAACCCAACCGACTCTCTCACCATTGCTCAAAATTCTACCGACCCATTTCGCATAATCACTCAAAATTTATTCTTGATGACACAATTCAACAAAACACCGACCAAAACGAAGGTGAACCTGATTTATGGGTGAAAATGAAAAACGAAGCTAAACTAGACGTTGAACAAGAACCAATATTGTCAGGTTACTATTACGCATCAATCTTATCTCATGATTCATTAGAAAGCGCCTTAGCCCATCATCTCTCAATTAAACTAACCATCCCCAGCCTCCCCATTGACACTCTCCACCATATTTTCATCAACGTGCTCAAAGATGATCAAGAAATTATAGAAGCTATAAAGGATGATATGAGAGCTGTTAAAGAAAGAGACCCAGCTTGTGTTAGTTACGTTCATTGTTTTCTCAACTTTAAGGGGTTCTTAGCTTGCCAAGCACATAGGGTGGCACACAAGTTATGGACCCAAAAGAGGAAAATACCAGCACTTTTGATTCAAAACCGAGTATCTGAAGTTTTTGGAGTGGATATTCATCCTGGAGCAAAAATGGGTAGGGGGATTTTGCTTGATCATGCTACTGGTGTTGTTATAGGAGAAACTGCGGTGATTGGTGACAATGTGTCAATTTTACATAATGTGACATTAGGGGGTACGGGTAAGGCTTGTGGGGATAGGCACCCGAAAATTGGGAATGGGGTTTTGATTGGTGCGGGGACTTGTGTTTTGGGGAGAGTTAGAATTGGTGATGGGGCTAAAATTGGGGCTGGGTCGGTGGTGTTGAAGGAGGTGCCGGCGAGGACGACGGCAGTGGGAAATCCGGCGAGGTTGATTGGTGGGAAGGAGAATCCGATTAGGCATAATAAGATGCCTAGTTTTACTATGGACCACACATCTTATATAAATGAGTGGTCTGATTACGTGATTTAAAGGATGGTTTGTGATTTTAGTTGTGCTACTTTTAGGGGTAGCATGGGGTTTCTTGTTCTGTTTGCAAGTGAGAATGGAAGTTCTCCTGTTGATGAACGGGAATCTTTTATTTGTGTACGTAGCTGAATGGGTGATATTATGTACCGGAATAATGAACAACCCAATGGAAATGAACAAGCACTTTGTTCTTGTATCTTTTGGATAGTTATTTTGACTTTAATTGCATTGCTTTTGTCAACCCTTATTGAGTCTCATTCAAAATTGAAGTGATTAAGACGCTTTTATATCTCAATCTTTATGAGAATGATGTTTAATCTCTAAACTTACAAACACACACAAAAAAAAAAATAATAAATAAAACCCAATATATATCATCTCTTAAGTCATCATAAGATTTAGAGCACATGGCTAGAAAACGGTATAGGCGGGTTTGTGTATAGAGGGGTTTGAATCCCTCCTCCCCACAACCGATCCAAAAGGCAAGGACTAGGGGTATAAATCGAACTAATACGGAGTGTATATCACAATATTCATTATTTGTATACGTGAGTGAATTGTTTGTATTCGGATTCTTGTGAATAGTGTGCACAAATATCTTTATTCATATTCTTATGAATTTTTTGAATTCAAATAGTATCGGTCTCTGTTAATTATGAAATATTCATACACGTGCTTCTCTAGTATCGTTTTAACGATATGCTAAATCTTAACAATATTCTACGTAACATTATAAAATATTTTATTATATTTACCCATAAAAAAATAGAAAAACATTATTTAGGGAGGGCTTAAACACAAGTATTCATATTTGATGCGTACCAAGTGGTCATTTATTGACCAGATCTCCGCTCAAAGCGGGTCAATGAGAGCTTGAGAATATATTTTTCTAAACACACAAATGAAGAAATATAATTTTTTTATTGTGTTTATACATTAAATAGTTTGCAATCAATTGTCTAAATAATTAAATTAATGTATGCGT
Organism: Sambucus nigra; assembly: GCA_949130495.1. Classification (NCBI taxonomy): domain Eukaryota; kingdom Viridiplantae; phylum Streptophyta; class Magnoliopsida; order Dipsacales; family Adoxaceae; genus Sambucus; species Sambucus nigra. The sequence goes on along the minus strand of OX422214.1, from coordinate 516,665,099 downwards.
GTGTATATATATATATATTGAATATTTAAAAGTGATATTCGATGGGATTGATATCAAATTCAAACTCAAAAACAAACAACTCATTAGTCCATCCACAATGGGATCCCGTAAACTTATGGGTTATGGGATGAGTTAACGGGTGAGTCCCGAAATGCATAAACGTTAAAAAGGGTGTGGAGCAGGAAACATTCTTGTGCATGGGTCTGGCGGACAAAAGTCTTGCTCCTGGCTTACGTGGCAAACTGGTCGTTGCATAATATAGCGATTGAAAATATATTCTTTTTTATTTATAATTTTAACTCCTTTCATTTACTATAAAAACCCAATTTCTAATTCATTTTTACTCACACCATCTTTCAACTCTTCTCAATCTTTCTCTCATTAATTTATAATTTTATAATTATAAATTATAATTTTTTCTTAATTCATTTTGCATTTTTAGCCCCACACAAATATGGAGGTGAATATCCCGTTGTCACGTTATTTTGCTCGTAAAAGAGCGGAACCAATTCGTGTAATTCACCGACCTCCAGCCCCCCACCGAGACGAGTTTTATCAAGGTCGTCATCGTTTACACGAAGTCGGCGCAACCCATGTTAGCGGCTCTATTGTCGAACTAACCGCTTCTTCCGATGAAGAATTTATTACGATGCGTGGTAGCGTTCACTTCGCTTGGAAGATTTATGCCCGAATTTCGGGGGACGAGAACGTTAGAGCATATATCGATATGTATAGGTATTCATCGATATTTTCGGAAGGATTCTCAAATTTCGATAACAAATTAGTCGAGGCGCTAGCATTGCGATGGTCGACTGATACTCACACCATTCATTTGTCGTTCATTAAGCATGGAATTACGCCTTTAGATTTTGTTCATTTAACTGGTATGTATTAGTTACTACATTTTTAATTTCTTCATTTAGTTTATTTTTATTTTCATTTTTAATATAATAATTATATTTTATTATTTTTTACAGGTATCATAGTTGGTGTGGGAAATCAACTCCCTCCCTTTCCTCAATACGTCAATCGAACGATTGAAACTATACGCGCCACATATTGGGTAGAAGTGTTTGCGAAATTATACTTTTGGACATCCTTTAAAATGTCAAAACAATGATCATATACAAAATTTCATCCCGTTTCATTTTTAAAATTGTCGACTGTATGTTTACTTTGTCCAAAAATAACATGATAAAAATAATTAATTCATAATAATAAATGATGATAACACTAAATTATAAATTATAAATTAGTGTGAAAATTAAATTCTTCGCATACCCACTCATCCCTCGATGTACTGCTCCCACGGGTCACGCCAAACGCACGACTCATCTTTACGGAGTACAACATACAATCTCGACTAATGCCCTGCCACTTGCCTTGCAAGACTTTAACCGATCGGTGATATAATACACCTTCCGTATTATTGAACTCCGTTTGTATCTTCTCCCACATCGTTCGGCTGCGTTGGTTAATGCTAATCTTTTCGTCGACGGAATATTTGACTGTTATGAGGTAGCGGTGAATGCTCAGAACGATCATTGCAATGATGCAATGCTGCATTCACCACTACCTCATAACAGTCAAATGACGAATTCGCTAGTAAGAACCCCCGAATTGGCCAAGATAGCCCCTCAATAAACCTTTGAGTCTTCAAAGCATCATCTGCCTGCACCTCGGGAGCAAACTCTACCAATGAGGTAAACTCTCACTCATACTAAAAAACTGAACTAGTCTTCTTCAGGGTATCAAACCTTTTCCTCAAAGCCACACGTTGTGCGGGAGGCACAAACTTTGCCTCGAAACGAGCCCAAAAATCAGCAATAGGCATAACATCACGCTGAGCTGTAGAAGTAATGGACTCCCACCATCACAACACCTCCCCAGTCAGACGAAAGGTAGATAAAATTTGTTTCTGCACCTCTGTGGAGTCAACTAGTCTCAAATGTCTGCATATATCTCGCTTCCACTAAAGCGCCTCAAACGGACCCACGTCACCGGAGAATGAAGGCGGACGTCTCTTCTCAAACCCACTCACAATAGATGCCCATGTGGGTTGCACAACTACTGCCACTTGTGGCTTCGGCTCAGCCACTGCAGGTGGTGCGATGACAACATGTGGTACCGGTGCTGGTACTGGCATTGGTGCGGGCTCGGGATGTGCGAAAAGTGTTGCTGCTACTGCTGTAGCTACAACCTGGGCTATAGCCGTCAAATCGGCCCGGGACAAACCTCCTACCGTCCCCTGTGCGGGTGGGGGCGGCTTCCCCTGAGCCCCCGCCCGTCTTGTCGCTCCTGCCAGTTTACCATTGCGTCTCCTCATATGAAGAGAGATACACAGAGTATGAGAACTAAAAGGAAAAGTTCAAAACATATATCACATATATAATTGGGTGCAACAGTTTAAAGTGATGGATATATCATGCGAAAAGTCCTAACTCCCGATAAAAGTAAACCTTCGTGCGTGGAGCATCTCGCAAGCGACATCCAAACAAGGAACCCCTCCGATACACTCGGGCACTCATAGTCGTTCGTGTCGGATCAGTGGCTCAATTTTTTTCCCGAAGTCATAGAATACAAAACCTAGTTGTAAGGCTCAAAGTATCAAAGAAACGATGCGCGAAAAACGTAACGGACGCCCTCACATCCCTAAAGGCTCTAAAACCGTGCTCTGATACCAACTGTGACAACCCTGCATTTTATATCTAATTCGGTTAGCTAGGCCCAATTAAATTAAAGCGGAGCGTCAATATGTTGGAATTAGAAATATAATTTAAATAAACGCAGTAAAGTAAACATGTACACTCCCATACGTGTAACCAAATCACATCATAGCAAGTATAGGATCCACAAGTAATATCAGTATTGAATATAAAATGCCCAAACATACGGGTCCCAGGATAAACTAGGTAAAGAGTGTAATGTAAACCTCTCAACACTATCAAATCCCTAACAATGGGAAATCTATGATACCACACTCTAAGAAAGAGCGACAAAATAGGATAAGGACCAACGTCCACCACTACAAGATCCTAAGAATAGATGCGAGGTCATCCAGCTCCACGATCTACTGTCCAACGGGGCGAGGACCTGTATAATATATATATATATATATATATATATATATATATATATATGGGAGAGGAGAAAGAAGCAAGATAGACGAACGTCAAAGCAAGAAAACAAGTTATAAGATTATAAGATGTACTTATAATGAAAGCACACTAGTCATTACTCGTCTCCAGTAATTAAGTTGTTCAATTACCCAACCAATGCTCCTATGTCGTGACTACCCAACCCAAACTCGAGTAACGTATAGCCTCACATCGTATCATGATTAATCATTATTAATCTCATTTCAGTATTTAACGTATATAAATATTTCCTTCAAGTATAATATCAAATGCCTCGATTCGAGATATTTCTTTAAGACACAAGCATAATATCTCACACAACAAGTCATATCGGGTCACTATCGTTACTCGGGAGAACAAGTCGTAACACTAGTCCTACACACAAATATTCCCCAATATTACGTGGCAAGGGCAATCATACTAAGTCCCAAATCACATGGCGTTTCAAGGTCTTTCTATCCGACCCGTATTACAACCATGTGTCCGGTTCCGGTGGTTTATCTCCGACACGGCACTCTAGCGGAACCTAACCGGTTCAATAAAAAAAAATTGCATTCAACATGTGCCTACGTCGACCGGAGGACTATTCTAGTGTATACTCGACAATATACATGTAAAACAATTTCACGCTTAAGTATATATACAATCGTGTCAAGTCTCTTACTCGAGTTATACCATAGTCATTAATTATAATATAACATAATTTACATCATTAATTTAAAAATTCAACATCAAATCATTTCAAGGTTATATATCCCTAATAACCATAAGTATGTGATCAAGTTAGGATATTAGGCATAACACCACAATTATCTTACTAACAACATGAAAAATATTATCACTCTTATTTCAACAACATGCTGCCCAGAATTTAAAATGCAGATTCGAGGCTCTTCCGATCCGTATTTGGAAAAACTTAAAACTACAAAGTTGTTCGGAACGTGATTTTCTACAAGGATACTCAAGCACGCTACCCTAGCCGGCCAAAAACAGATCTAAACTAACATATAATATTCACCCTTGTTTTCGACAACTTTCTGCTCAGAATTTTAAAACGCCGATTTGAGGCTTTTTCGATCCGTTTTTGGGAAAACTTAAAACTACAAAGTTGTTCGGAACATGATTTTCTACAAGGACACGCGTGCAAGCTACCATAGCCGGCCTAAAACAGACACAAAATTAATATATACAGTTCGGACTTGTTCACGATATCTTTCTGCGCAGAATTTTAAAACGCATATTCGAGGATTTTCCAATCCGTTTTTGAAAAAAACTTAAAACTACAAAGTTGTCCAGAATGTGATTTTCTATCGGGAAGCACGGACGAAACATATATTTTCGAAATTAAAACAGCTCAAAACAGTTTTTAATATGCCGATTTACTCAATTTCATAGATTTCTCAAATTCAAGAGTTTGTTCAACAATTCAATCCCTATAATGATGTTATTGCATTTGAATCTACATGGAGGATGATCCTAATACATTGCATATCATTTTTAATATCAATTTCATATTAATTTAGGGATCGAAATACATATTCATGTGAAATTTCATTATAGATACATATTATACACATATAGGTTATTAACTTGCCTTGGATTGTATGGAGAAACTGAAATCCTCTTGAAATCCTCTTAGCTTCTTCTCTTCTTACTCTCTTTCTCTACCAAACCCTAGCCTCCTTATGTGAAATGAAATAATGAAGACTTCTTCTCTTCTTTTCTATTTATACGTAGGGTTAGTTTATTTACACAAATGACATTGCGCCAAATTTAACCCTCTCGATCCTTTTACGCGTTAATTCGCTTCTAATATTTAAGTCGCACATTCGTATCTCAATTAATTCATTTTAAATTTTCATTTCCAAACATTTCGAATGTATATACTGGCATAGTTTTTTTTTTCAATTAGTTCAATTTTAATTCAATAAAAATGCGGGGTATTACATTCTCCCCCTCTACGAACAGGATTTCGTCCTCGAAATTCAAAATGAAACAAATTAATTCAAGTCAAGTAAGGTAGTTTCGCATGTACCTTCCATGAAGAGATATGGGTGACTAATTCCCAAGTCATTCTCTCTCTCCCAAGTGGCCTCAGACTCATCATGATTACTCCACATAACACGAACAAGAAAAATGACTTTTGACCTCAACTGCTGCTCACGACGATCTAGGATCCTGATCGGCCTCTCCACGTAGGTCCCATCGGGCTGCAAACTCAACCCCGTCTAAATTTATGTGTAGGTGTGAGTCCTCGGGACGTAAGAACTTCCTCAACATGGTTACATGAAACACATCATGAACCCGCTGGAGATGGTCAGGTAGGGCTAAACGGTAAGCAATCGGTCCCACCCTGTCCAACACTGTAAACGGACCCACGTATCGTGGTGAAAGCTTCCCTTTGGCACCAAAGCGAACAACGCCTCTCATAGGTGAGACCCTTAACAACACTTGGTCCCCAACGGCGAACTCTAACTTCCTCCGCCTTATGTCAGCATAAGTCTTCTGACGATCTTGCGCGGTCTTCATCCGTGCATGAATCAAGTCAACCTTCTCTGAGGTCTCCCTAACAATATCCGGACCCAACATCCGGTGCTCTTCGAACTCCAACCAACATGTAGGGGATCGACAAGGCCTGCCGTATAAAGCCTCGTATGGTGCCATGCCAATAGTCTGTTGATAACTATTCTTATATGCGAACTCCACTAGTGGCAAATGCATATCCCAACCACCTTTGAAGTCCAACACACAAACTCGCAACATGTCCTCCAAAATCTGGTTCAGCCGCTCCGTCTGACCATCAGACTGAGGGTGGAATGCGGTACTCAAACTCAACTGAACTCCCATCGCCTCCTGAAGTCTGCCCCAAAAGTGCGAGATGAAGACACTTCCACGGTCAGACACGATATCACGCGGTACCCCATGCAACTTCACAATCTCGTTAATAAACATCATGGCGTACTGTGCTACCGTATAATCCGTCCTCACTGGAAGGAAATGAGCCACATTTTTCAGTCTATCGAAGATGACCCAAATCGAATCATGACCGCGTTGCGATCTTGGCAACCCAATAATGAAATCCATGGAGATGCTTTCTCATTTCCACTCGGGAATGGACAACGGCTGCAACTCCCCTCCAGGTCTCTGATGTTCCACTTTTACAAGCTGGAAAATGGCACACTTTGAGACCAACTCGGCTACATCACGCTCTAACCCAACCCACCAATACATACGGTGCATATCCTGATACATCTTATCACCTCCGAGGTGAACAGTGAATCTAGATCCATGCGCCTCAGATAATAAGGCCTTTCGTAACTCGGTATCATTTAGCACAATAATCCGTCCCTGATAACGAAGTCCCCCGTCAAAACCAATTGAGAAACCCTGAATGCCCCTAGACATCAATGCCTTCACCTTTTCCTGACAAAAGTCATCAGAAGACTGGGCCTTCACAACCCGTTCAACCATATAAACTGATATAGATACAGTCCCCATAAATGCTCTAACAACATCAAGGCTACCCAGCTCCTTCCACTGATCTTTCCAAACACCTGACAATTCAACACTCTCCTCCACATCCAAGGCGAACAACGACGTTGATGGTCTTCGGCTCAAAGCATCAGCAACCACGTTTGCCTTACCCGGGTGGTACTATATGGAAAACTGGTAGTCCTTCACATATTCCACCCATCTACTCTGTCGCATATTTAAGTTCTTCTGAGAGAACAAGTACTGAAGACTCTTATGGTCGGTGAACAACGTAAACTTCTCCCCAAGTAAGTAATGTCTCCATGAATACAATGCAAAAACAACCAACGCCAACTCTAAGTCATGAGTCGGGTAACGGTCCTCATGAGGCCTCAATTTCCTCGAAATATAGGAAATCGGTCTCTCCTCTTGCATCAGAATAGCTCCTAACCCCTATAATGATGCATCAGTGTACACGCGGTACTCAACCCCAGCTTTCGACAACGCAAGGACTGGCGCTAACGTAAGCTTCTCCTTAAAAGTTTCGAAAGCCTCCTAACACTCTGAACTCAAGAAGAAAGTAACACCCTTATTTGTTAAATGTGTAAGAGGACTCGCAATCTTCGAGAAGCCCTAAATAAACCTCCTATAGTAACCTGCTAGACCCAAAAAACTCTGAATCTCAGTCGGCGTAGTGGGTTACCCCCACTCGACAACAGCAGTAAACTTGCTAGGATCGACAGCAATCCCAGCCTCCGTCACAATGTGGCCCAAAAACTGCACCTCTCGCAGCCAAAACCCGCACTTGGAGATCTTAGCATAAAGTTGATGCTCTCTCAAGGTCTTAAGAGCCAATCGTAAATGTCTGGCATGGTCCTCCTCGGACCGTGAATAGATCAGGATATTGTCAATGAACACGATAATAAACTGATCCAAGTATGGCCTGAATATACGATTCATCAAATCCGTGAATACTGCAGGCGCATTGGTTAAGACGAACGGCAAGACCCGAAACTCGTACGAACCATATCGAGTCAGGAATTGTCTTCGGCACATCCTCCTCACGAATCTTCAACTGGTGATAATCGAAACGAAAATCAATCTTCGAAAAGAATGAAGCATCCCTCAACTGATCGAACATATCATCAATGCGAGATAACGGATACTTGTTTCGAATCGTCACCTTGTTCAACTCTCGATAATCGACGCACAATCGAAGTGAGCCATCCCTTTTCTTCACAAAGAGCATTGGAGCTCCCCAAGGCGAGGTACTCCTACAGATAAAACCTTGGCCCAACAACTGTTGAATCTGCTCCCTAAGCCCCCTCATCTCTAAGGGTGCCATACGGTACGGGGCCCTGGCAATCGGTCTCGTGCCCGACGCTAACTCTATGCAAAACTCTATCTCACGAGCTGGAGGTAAACCAGGAATCTCAACGAAGATGTCCGTGAATTCCCTCACTATAGGGATCGTATCCAAAGAAACGGACACCCCATCAGGAGAATCCTCCTCGATGTAAAACAGATGTGTACTGGATCCACCCTCTAGACCAGGTAATGCTATTAGGTACATCTCCTGACCAGGAATGGCAAATGTGATCGCACTCCCACCACAGTCAATCTGGGTATGATATACATACAACCAATCAAACCCTATAATCACGTCGTAGGTACACATCTCAATCAAAAGAAGGTCGACAGAGAAGTGAAGCCTCCCGATCTCAATCGCGACCCCTCTACAAACGTGGCGAAGGTTCGTACCACTCAAAGGTATACTCACATGGGTAACTATCGCCTCTGCAATGTCTATCATCCCCGATGTCCTAGAAAACTCATAACTGGATAACGAGTGTGATGCACCAGTGTCAAAAAGTACTCTCGCATGAGAACTATAAAAATAAAACGTACCCTGAATCGTCGGTCGTCGCACCTGTGGCTGGAAAGGTTGAACGTCATATACACGCCCATGGTACAACTGTGGCTGAATTGGTGCTGATGATGCCATTTGCAATGCCGGAAATGGTGGTGGTGGTGGGAGTGTTGCTGTGCTCTATCTCCCTGTGCCTATCCTCGGGGACAAGCCCTCCTCATATGTCTTGTCTTTCCGCACTGGAAGCATACAATAGGACCCCCATCTCGTGCATGCTGCACCGAAGCTCCGATGTTGGGCCTATTGACCCGGTGTTGATCTCTCGCACCCTGACCCCGTTAGCCAAGTTGGCCCTGCCCTCTCTGGCCCTTCCCTTACTGCGGGTGACCCTGACCTGGAATGGTCTGAACCGGATTGGCCAGAATAGCCTGACCCTACTGGCCCTGGGCCTGTTGCCCATGGTGACGGCCTCTGTACCACTTTGCCTGATGGCCTCCTGACTGTTGGCCCACCTGTGGGCCCTGTTGGCTTGCAACTATAACCTCATCCGGCCTACCCTGCTGGCCTATCACCCCTCGTTTGCCCACCACATGCTCAGAACGATCATTGCAATGATGCAATGCTGCATTCATCGCTACCTCATAACAGTCAAATGACGGATTCGCCAGTAAGAACCCCCGAATTGGCCAAAATAGCCCCTCAATAAACCTCTGAGTCTTCAAAGCATTATCTGCCTACACCTCGGGAGCAAACTCTACCAATGAGGTAAACTCTCGCTCATACTCAAAAACTAAACTAGTCTGTTTCAGGGTATCAAACCTTCTCCTCAAAGCCACACGTTGTGCGGGAGGTACAAACTTCGCCTCGAAACGAGCCCAAAAATCAACAATAGGCATAACATCACGCTGAGCTGTAGAAGTAATGGACTCCCACCAGCACAACACCTCCCCAGTTAGACGAAAGCTAGCTAAAATCTATTTCTGCACCTCTGTGGAGTCAACTAGTCTCAAATGTATGCATATATCTCGCTTCCACTGAAGCGCCTCCAATGTACCCACGTCGCCAGAGAACGAAGACGGACGTCTCTTCTCAAACCCACTCACAACAGATGCCCATGTGGGTTGCACAACTATTGGCACCTGTGGCTCCGGCTCAGCCACTACAGGTGGTGCGATGACAACATGTGGTACCGGTGCTGGTGCTGGCACTAGTGCGGGCTCGGGATGTGTGAAAAGTGTTGCTTATGCTGTAGCTACAACCTGTGCTATAGCTGTCAAATCGGCCTAGGACAAACCTCCTACCGTCCCCTGTGCGGGTGGGGGCGGCTGCTCCTGAGCCCCCGCCCGTCCTGTCGCTCCTGCCAGTTTACCACCGCGTCTCCTCATCTGAAGAGAGTAAACACGGAGTATGAGAACTAGAAGGAAAAGTTCAAAACATATATCACATATATAATTGGGTGCAACAGTTTAAAGTTATGGATATATCATGCGAAAATTCCTAACTCCCGATAAAAGTAAACCTTTATGCGTGGAGGGTCTCGCAAGCGACATCCAAACAAGGAACCCCTCCTATACACTCGGGCACTCATAGTCGGTCGTGTCGGATCAGTGGCTCTATTTTTTTCCCCGAAGTCATAGAATACAAAACCTAGTTGTAAGGCTCAAAGTATCAAAGAAACGATGCGCGGAAAACGTAACGGATGCCCTCAGATCCCTAAAGGCTCTAAAATCGTGCTCTGATACCAACTGTGACAACCCTGCTTTTTATATCTAATTCGGTTAGCTACGCCCAATTAAATTAAAGCGGAGTGTCAATATGTTGGAATTAGAAACATAATTTAAATAAACGCAGTAAAGTAAACATGTACACTCCCATACGTGTAACCAAATCACATCATAGCAAGTATAGGATCCACAAGTAATATCAGTACTGAATATAAAATGCCCAAACATACGGGCCCAAGGATAAACTAGGTAAAGAGTGTAATGTAAACCTCTCAACACTATCAAATCCCTAACAATGGGAAATCTCTGATACCACACTCTAAGGAAGAGTGAAAAAATAGGATAAGGACCAACGTCCACCACTACAAGATCCTAAGAATAGATGCGAGGTCATCCAGCTCCACGATCTACTGTCCAACGGGGCGAGGACCTGTATAATACACACACACACACACACACACACACACACACACACACACATATATATATATATATGGGAGAGGAGCAAGAAGCAAGATAGACGAAAGTCAAAGCAAGAAAACAAGCTATAAGATTATAAGATGTACTTATAATGAAAGCACACTAGTCATTACTCGTCTCCAGTAATTAAGTTGTTTAATTACCCAACCAATGCTCCTATGTCGTGACTACCCAACCCAAACTCGAGTAACGTGTAGCCTCACATCGTATCATGATTAATCATCATTAATCTCATTTCAGTATTTAACGTATATAAATATTTCCTTCAAGTATAATATCAAATGCCTCGATTCGAGATATATCTTTAAGACACAAGCATAATATCTCACACAACAAGTCATATCGGGTCACTATCGTTACCCGGGGGAACAAGTCGTAACACTAGGCCTACACACAAATATTACCCAATATTACGTGACAAGGGCAATCATACTAAGTCCTAAATCACATGGCGTTTCAAGGTCTTTCTATCCGACCCGCATTACAACCATGTGTCCGGTTCCGGTGGTTTATCTCCGACACGGCACTCGAGCGGAACCTAACCGGATCAATCACAAAAAATTGCATTCAACATGTGCCTACGTCGACCGGAGGACTAGTCTAGTGTATACTCGACAATATACATGTAAAACAATTTCACGCTTAAGTATATATACAATCGTGTCAAGTCTCTTACTCGAGTTATACCATAGTCATTAATTATAATATAACATAATTTACATCATTAATTTACTAATTCAACATCAAATCATTTCAAGGTTATATATCCCTAATAACCATAAGTATGTGATCAAGTTAGGATATTAGGCACAACACCACAATTATCTTACTAACAACATGAAAAATATTATCACTCTCATTTCAACAACATGCTGCCCAGAATTTAAAATGCAGATTCGAGGCTCTTCTGATCCGTTTTTGGAAAAACTTAAAACTAAAAAGTTGTTCGGAACGTGATTTTCTACAAGGACACGCGGGCACGCTACCATAGCCGGCCTAAAACAGACCCGAAACTAATATATAATATTCCCCCCTGTTTTCGACAACTTTCTGCCGAGAATTTTATAACGCCGATTTGAGGCTTTTTCGATCCGTTTTTGGGAAAACTTAAAACTACAAAGTTGTTCGGAACGTGATTTTATACAAGGACTCGCGTGCACGCTACCATAGCCGGCATAAAACAGACCTGAAATTAATATATACAGTTCGGACCTGTTCACGATAACTTTCTGCGTAGAATTTTAAAACGCATATTCGAGGATTTTCCGATCCGTTTTTGAAAAAAACTTAAAACTACAAAGTTGTCCAGAATATGATTTTGTACCGGGCAATGCGGACGAAACATATATTTTCGGAATTAAAACAGCTCAAAACAGTTTTTAATATGACGATTTACTCAATTTCATAGATTTCTCAAATTCAAGAGTTTGTTCAACAATTCAATCCCTATAATGATGTTATTGCATTTAAATCTACATGGAGGATGATCCTAATACATTGCATATCATTTTTAATATCAATTTCATATTAATTTAGGGATCCAAATACATGTTCATGTGAAATTTCATTATAGATACATATTATACACATACAAGTTATTAAGTTGCCTTGGATTGTATGGAGAAATTGAAATCCTCTTGAAATCCTCTTTGCTTCTTCTCTTCTTACTCTCTTTCTCTACCATACCCTAGCCTCCTTATGTGAAATGAAATAATGAAGACTTCTTCTCTTCTTTTCTATTTATACCTAGGGTTAGTTTATTTACAAAAATGTCATTGCGCCAAATTTAACCCTTTCGATCCTTTTACGCGTTAATTCGCTTCTAATATTTAAGTCGCACATTCGTATCTCAATTAATTCATTTTAAATTTTCATTTCCAAACATTTCGAATATATATACTGGCATAATTTGTTTTTTTCAATTAGTTCAATTTTAATTCAATAAAAATGCGGGGTATTACACAAACATATTCTATTTAAAAAAAAATCTTATCTGTTTTTTAAATTAAAAAACTATTTAGAAAACGTAAAAAATTGTTTTGTATAAAACAAAACACGAACATGACTAAATTAAAATAACCCGAATCCTACCCAATTGAATGCGACAAAAAACAAGCTTTTTTTACCAAATACGAACATGATCTAATTAAAACACAACATGGCACGACATAATTTTTTTAGATGATATTTTTTTTTGTTAAAATCAGTTTTATATTTTTTTAGGTAGTTTTTTTTGGATAAAATCAGTTTTACGCCCTATCTAATGTCAGTTAAATTGTGTTAGGCAAGACACGATACGAGTTTTTTTTCTTTGATAAAATCAGTTTTAATAAAAAAAATTGTTTAATTTGATATCTTAGATTCGCAATTGATTAGTGCCGCTGGCGCGGACCCACATTCAACAAATGATGTGGCTCCGAAAATGTAGGTTCGCATCAGCGACACTAATCAATTGCGAATCTAATACATCAAACTAAACGTTTTTTTTTATTAAAATTAAAAAAATATATAAATAAAAAAAATAATGTTTACTATTTTTTGATACACGTTCACTTCAAGTTTTTTTATTTTGTTCCAAAAAGTTCCTCTCAATATGTGCCACTGGTGCGAATCTTTAAAAATAAGAAAATATTGATTAAATCAGTGTTTTAGGACTTTTTGCAACAAAATAAAATTAATTGAACTAAATGTGTAATAAAAAATATTTGAGGGGCTTTTTGATAATTGATCAATTAAATATAAATTTATTTTAAAGTTTACTTAACTTTAAAATAAATCATAACTCTAATTATTTATAATTGTAAAATAAAATTTAAAAATATTAAAAGAATATTTTTTAAAAGAATAAATCATAATAGCATTGTTTTTCGAAAATAAATTAAGGATGAGGATTGTTTTGACATTTAAAGAAAGGTGTAGATTACAATGGGTATGAGATCGAGAAGTGAGCATTCAAGGACAAGATTTTTTTGACATTTAAAGAAACGTGTAGATTACAATGGGTATGGAATCGAGAAGTGAGCATTCAGGGACTGTATAATTATTCAAAAACTTACTCCATCCTTTTTACCACGTTGCAAATATCACCATGTACGTGTGATGTAAAACATGTTTTTGTTAAAAAAAAGTTTAGACTGATTTTTTATGAGAACTTAAAATTATGACTTTTATTAATACAACGGATCGTCATTGATTACTTATGAACGTGAGTTCACGTCAATATTAATATTAATAGCCAAATGAGTCTCTGTGATTGAATCTCAATTTTGAATCGCTATAAAAGCGTACTTTTGTTAACAGATGATTTGCTCCTTTTGTGGTTCTTGTAACACCCCGCCCTCCTGGAGAGAGCGAAGCGGATCGCTACTATCGATAAAATAAACCGAATTCACAAGTAACAAGGTATACAGCATCTAAAAATCCCACAATAAACAAAAGAAACTACTAATCTCAATTCTTCAAATTAAATACAGCAAGGTCTTTCAAAAAAAATAAATCGCCAATGCTCTATACATCAAAAAATAAATATAAATCTTCTCACGTATACTCTCGAATATTCTTCCCAAAATATCGAAGCTAAAAAACTCCATAGCGCCCCAAATCCGCGCTAACCTGTCACTAAAAGAAAATATGGGAAAGTATACAATACGACAGGAAAGATGCTCAACAAATATATGTTAGCGATGAATAAAGCGTAACAACACGAGTACGAATATTCAAATCAAAATGCAAATCTCAATAGCAATTTATCAATATTAATTTCTCAACAACACATTAATCTGAGTCACAAGGTCTCAACATACCTCGCCATACTTTTTCAAGTAGCCGGAACAGGAATCTTGACGGGTGCCCAACATTAGTGCCATATTAAATCTCATGACAACATGCTCAACACAATAATAATACCACATGAATCAAAAATCAGATTCCAACAATAATTTTCAAATTTCCAAATGAATTTAACAATTCAAATATGAGTCAATAATCACATGAAATCAAAGGGAATAACACTCGCGAGATTAAGGAGCATATTGTATAAAACACCATACCTTAAAACACCAAAAATAATCCAACATAAATCTGCTCATAAAAGTCAGATTACTCCATCAAAATCATCTCCCAAACTCCACCTCGAAACACTCCCAAGAACACACCTAAAACTTAGGTTGAATACATAAACATAAAGAGGTATGCGAATATATAATAGGAGAGTTTAATAAAATATGTTGGCTGCCGAAACATGTGCCGAAAGTTGCTTCAAAATAGTAAAAAAGGATTGCCCAGCATCCCTTTAAATAAGGCAACAATAATTGAAGTTTAAATAAATAAAAACAAAACTTCTCAAACAAGATTTCTGGCCGAACTGAAAACTGACATAAATCGGGTCTAAATAATATTTTTTTTAAATGTCTAAGAAGGGAAAGTTGCTCAAAATTAAATTTTTAGTCAGTATGGTAATTTTCAGAATTTTCTGAGCACTTTCATTTTTTTGAATAAAATAATAATATTTTATTTATTTATTCATTTTTCAATTTTTGACCCCATGGAACTCTTAGGTCTATTTTTAGCTTCCAATAAATATGGTCAAATTATTTTTAACCCCAATTAAACGTATTATAAAAATCACGCAAGTTCACGTCGTGCACGACACATGGTGACAAAAGTCACATTATACCCATTTAAAAAATTCGGATTGTTACAGTTGTCTCATCATATCATATATTCAATAAATTTAGTAATTTTCAGCCTTTTGACAAGTCAGAATAGCATTTAAGTTTAATATTACATAAAAAGTGAAAACCTTTTTCTCCCACAAATGCATGAATATGATTTTGCCATCAGTTCAAAGTCATTTTATTTTCTTTGTCGTTTTTGAGGTTTACTACGCTTTTACAATTAATTTATGGTGGAAATGGATCTTTATATTATAGTTGGATCGACTTGATTTGCAAATGTTGTTATGTGGCTATAAATACTTGACCGGTTATGGCCACAGAGAAGATTCGGAGATACAATGTATAGTATAGAATCTATACTATAGATAGTAGAGGAATGCTATTTGCACCGGCTTGGTGCACCGGTTTGGTGAAACAACATTTTTCATAGATGGTATTATAAACATATGGTATTATATAATGTTATATGGTTGTTCCTCGAGCGGAACATTAAATATATATATATATATATATATATATATATATATATATATATAGAGAGAGAGAGAGAGAGAGAGAGAGAGAGAGAGAGGAGATCAAGTGAGGTCCTCAGTTTGAGAACCGAGTATGAGGATTATTTTTGATAAAATAGTAAAAAAATATTTTTGGCCTGATTTTTTTTATGATTTTTAAACATTTCAGTAAGATCATAAAAAAAAATAAACTCAAAATGAATTTCTTGTTATTTTAAAAAAACCGGTTAAACTTTGTCAGTTTTTAACAGCGTAAAAACAACTTCAAACTGACAAGTTTAGCCGATTTTTTTAAAATAGCAAAAAAATGCATTTTTAGCTGTTTTTTTTAATGAACTTACTGAAATGTTTAAAAACCATAAAAAAAAAATCATCTCCAAATATTTTTTTTACTATTTTAAAAAAATAGTCCTCAAACTAGGTCTTCAAACTGAGACATCACTTGAGTCTGCCTCTCTCTCTCTGTATATACACACACACACACACACACACACAGAGAGAGAGAGAGATATTCCTTTGCACATTAAGTTTTTAAGATAATAAAAAAAATATATTTGACCTGATTTTTTTTATGATATTTAAACATTTCAAAAAACATATATAAAAAAATTCAGGTCAATTTTTTTTTTTTTGCTATTTTTAAAAAATCTGACAAACTTTCGTTATTTTTAAACACTTTAAATGGTGCAAAAGTTTGACCGATTTATTAAAAATAGCAAAAAAAAAATTTTTGATTTGAATTTTTTTATATGGCCCGTTGAAATGTTTAAATATCACATAAAAAAACTCAACTCAAAAATATTTTTTAATATTTTATAAATATTAGTATGCGCCAGCACGTCTACAAACTTAATGTTTAATATTTTTAACTATAACAAGGTTATTAAAAATATTAAAATAGTATATACCATAAAATATATCTGAATATATGCAAACTAAAATACAATTTTTTTAAATCCTGAGAAAAAACAAAAAACAAAAGATAGAAAGAAGAAACGCTCGTTTTTTTGGACTATAGGTAGAGGGGTTTAGGATTCCATTTGTATTTTGATTGTTTTGAACGAGGTTTTGGTTCGATTTAAAAAAAAAAGTCTTTAAAAGGCGATATCGTTTCACCAAAGCGTTTTTGTTTTAAAAGAAGTACACTTTAAGTCTTTTACAAAGAATAAGACGTAAAAAGCTTAAGGCGGGACATTTCTTCAAAGTCTCAAATCTAGACGCGATTTTTAGAACACTAGTTGAAATTAACTTCCTCTGAAGGTTCGTTTGACAATTCAATTATAAGGTTTGGAATTAAAATTGAAAGGTTAATTTCAATTTCGTGAAATTAAAATTGACCTTTTAATTTTATTTTCATAACTTAAAATTGGAGCGCCAAACGAACGTGAATGGAAGGCTATAGTTGACTTTGAAAGTCCAAAAATTTGGCCGAGGCTATGTTTCCAAGAAATCAAGTAATTGAAGATAGTTAAGAAACAAATGCCAATTATAAAATTTGGAACAGTGTTTATACTAGGGAGGACATTGTTCCATTTCTGGCTCAACATTTATATCACATTATAAAGAAAAATGATTGATATCCTCAGTGTTAAATACAAACCAAATCACATGCTTTATGTCTTGCAAAGAACAATTCTTTTATGGAACATAACTTTCTTTCCCATTCGGAACTTTGCCTAATTCACAAACACGAATTTGTTTTGGACAAAATCCACTATTCTTCAAAAAAGCTTCTAGTTCAATAATATACAAATCTGTGGTAAGTGACTTCCTGCAACAACATTGGTGTTTGCTTTTCTATCATATTTGACAAGTTGTGTCATCTTTTTCTTGCACGAATGCTATATCTAGAGTCTTTCTACTTCATTCATTTTGCGGTATATATGAAAATAAATTTCATAACGACCGCTACTATATTTAGCAGGACACCGACCTGACCTTGAAATTTTTCAAGGTTTGAGTCCCATCAGCACCGTGAATGCACCAACTCTTCTTTGTAATAATTATTAAAAGGATTAAATTAGAGTTGATATTTCTATGTAAAAAAAATTATTATGGCTAGTTTGATTGCAGAGTGGACAATTGATTTGAATTAGAAATTTTTCATAACATGGCAAATTCTGTGAAAAAAATATTATTGTTGTTTGATAACATCAATTTCTCAGGTGAGATGTTTGATAGAAATAATAGTAAAAGTGGCAATTGTAAACAAAATGATATATATAAAAAATGAGATTTCACAACAACAAAAAAAAAATTGTTAACAAAAAAAATAATTTCAACAAAAAAGAGCTTTCAACGAAAAAACAGTTCGTAAAAAAATAGTTTTTTGCCCAAAAGTGAAATTTTTTTAACAAATAAAAGCAATTTAAAAAAATATTTTTATGAAAAACAAATTGTTACAATAAAAAAAAGTTTGGGCAAAAATAAAATAGTTTTCTTTAATGAAAAGCAGTTTTTAGTGAAAATATATTTTTTTAGAAAAACAGTTTTTAACACAAAAACAGTTTTTATTAGAAAACTTTTTTAGTGAAAAAAAAAACAGTTATAACGAAAATTTTTAAAAACACTTTTTAATGAAAAACAAATTTTAACAATAAATAAAACAGTTTTGACAAAAAAAACAGTTTCTTCTAGCGAAGAATACTTTTTAGTAAAAAAACTATTTTAACACAAAAAAACAATTTTTTAAAATGTTTTCAAAAATTATGAAAAAATAGTTTTGACCAAAATAAAACAATTTTTTAACGAAATATATTTTTTAGCAAAAACAATTTTTTTTTAGAAAAAAGTTTTTTTTTAATAAAATATAGTTTTTAGCAAAAAAAATTGTGACGAAAAATAAAAACATTTAAAAAATAGTTTTTAACAAAGAAAAATAAGTTTAAAAAAAGTGTTGATACCAAATTTAATCTGCTGACGTGGATCAATAATAAGAAGACACGTGTCAATCTACATGGCACAATAACAACGAGGAAGTTTATTTCCCCCCGACCAAGTCATGTTCGCTCCGAACAACAAGGACACCCCGAGGAACCACAACACTCCGAGGAACTCCAACGCTCCGAGGAACTCCTTAACGACAAGCAAATAAGGCGGTCCGAGCTGCATCTCGGCCACAGCCTTGATTGCCAGATAACGAACAGTCCAACTGGTTCATTAAATGATTATCCTTGACGCACAAGTCTAAGGGCATTAAATGTATTACCCTTTCATATGTATATCATTTAATGTATCGACCCTTTCATGTACAGCCTCAAGGCTATAAATACCTTGTATCTCCCTCATTCAAGGGGACCGGAATTTCTTGAGAGATCTTGTAATCAAGAATTCCACAAACACTCAGCAATAACATAACAGTGGACGTAGGCTTTATTCCTAGCCGAACCACTTTAAAAATCTTTGTCTTATTTATTTATCTGTTATTAAAAAATTAGAGCGATCTAGTTTTTTACATCAAGAGATTGGCGCCGTCTGTGGGAACGTGTTACAAGCGTTGTTCTCCACCAAAAGCTAAGTTTTTATTTTCTATACGTATAATCAATTATACATACATCTTTTGATTCAATCATGATTTTTATGTTTATATACATGAATTAATCATCCATTTGTTATCTGCAAAATGTTGCATATCATGATTTTTTAAATCATAACTGTTAGATTAATTCTTATTTAGAAATCTGAAAAATAGTAGATTTCATAAATCATAATTCTTTTCTTGATTCTCAAGTTTTAATTTTATATCATGAAATAAATATGTTAAATGATTACATATGCCAATATTTACGACGGTGATAAAATTTGATCATTTTCATTGTTGATTTTGAAATAAATTTGGTAAGATCTTTGAGGTCTATTCAAATTCCTATCATATTTTTAATAAAAGAATGGGAAAAGGTTAAAGACAATGAAAAGTCTTCTCATGGAAATCATGACCCATATATATTCTCTCTCTCTTCAAGTTTGAGTCTCTTTGCATTCACAAGTTTGAGACTCTTTGCATTCATTTTTATGAATTATATATTTAATTTGGTTCAGCTTCCATTTATGTCAATAAAGTCTCATTGATTGATTTTTGATATAAATTTGATAATAATTTTGATCATTCGGCATATTTTTATCTCTCCAAATGGGGAATAGGAAGGGATCAATATAAAAAATAATTTTCTCTCACCTGAAAAATCATTACCCACCTCTTGTAAAAGAGTCTGGGCACAAATTTGATATGTTGGCCCCTCGTTGATCACATCACAAAGTTTCTTTGTCGAAATCACACGATCTAGTTGGTTATATATTTATTCATTTAATTAACATTCTTAAGGCTTAAATTTTACATTGAATGTTATTTTTTGATCTAAAGATTCGAGATATTCTGGTCATCCAACCATATATTCTATAATTTGAGATATCCTTAAGTGTTGGTCGGCAACATCCATGTTGTTTGTCGGCAGCAGTAAAATCTTGGGGTATTAAAAAATGCTAAGCACCCCTGATATTTCTTTAAACACGAGTTCGGCTTGGGGACAAGCAGGGGGCTTAAGTCTTTTTAACTTATGATCACCCCAATAATATTTTTAAACAGCAACTAATACATGATTGGTTGTTGGAGATTAAATAAATTTAAAAAAAGCTTTACGTCTTATTTATGATGCATATTTGATAATAATTTGTCCATCTCACACACATTTGGCATAAAACATATTATTTCATATTTTGAAATTTTTATGCTGATACATATCATATATTGATTGGATGAGTAAATTATTCTCATGACTAATCAATTCAGCCTACACATATGGTAGAGCAAATTATTAATTTTTACAGGCACAAGATTCAATGCCGACGAATGCTGAAGCACAAATTATTCTATATCCGTTCGGATTCATATTTTATATTTATCTCAGCATGGAGCTCGAAAAATTTCTTCTCTCTATATATATTCGGCTCCGAGGAAAAGCTACAACAGTTATTATATTTCACCCCCAACGGATAGTTGGTCGGGGTAATTCTTATTTATATTCAAGCCCAAATATCTGCTCCAGCACAAATGACTCTATATATACATTGGGATTCATATTCTATATTCATCTCAACATGAAGCACGGCGAGATACTTATTATCATATTCAGCTCTGAGGAGAACTGTAACATTTATTATATTTCACCCCCAACGAATAGTTGGTCGGGGTGATTCTTATTTATATGCAGGCCCAGCAAAGTTCTCGGCCATATTCTTATATTCTGGAAAATATTATTCTTATTCGGCATTCTGCAATTATGCCTCGACAGGATACTTATTCAGCTTTAAGGAGAATTACAACATTCGTTCGGATAATTCTTATTTATATTCAGGCCTGACAACAATCTCGGCCATATTATTATGTTCTGAAAGATCTTATTCTTGTTCGGCATTATATGATTCTACCTCGACTGATCGGCGAGGCACTTTATTATTTTTAATTATTCTTTATATCTATTTGGATGCATATTCTATTCTCATTTCAGCATGGAGCTCGACAAATATTTATTATATCTTATTCAGCTCCAAGGATGTCTCCAACATTTATTATATCTTATTCAGCTCCAAGGATGTCTCCAGCATTTATTATATCTTATTACCAACAATCTGTTGGTCATCATCAAGGAGGTATCCTGCATTTATCTTATTCCCAACAATCTGTTGGAGGTATCCTTCATTTATATTATTCCCAACAATCTGTTGGTCATCGCCGAGGAGGTATCCTGCATTTATTATATCTTATTCCCAACGAATCTGTTGGTTAGCGCCGAGGAGGTCTTCAGCATTTATATTATCTTATTCCCAACGAATCTGTTGGTCATCGCCGAGGAGGTATCCTGCATTTATTATATCTTATTCCCAACGAATCTGTTGGTTAGCGCCGAGGAGGTCTTCAGCATTTATATTATCTTATTCCCAACGAATCTGTTGGTCATCGCCGAGGAGGTATCCTGCATTTATTATATCTTATTCCCAACAATCTGTTGGTCAGCGCCGAGGAGGTCTCTAGCATTTGTATTATCTTATTCCCAACAAATCTGTTGGTCAGCGCCGAGGAGGTCTCCAGTATTTATATTATCTTATTCCCAACAATCTGTTGGTCAGCTCCGAGGAAGTCTTCATCATTTATTATCAATTACCACCAACTCTGATCGGTAGATAAAATCCAACTCCGGTTGGTAGATAAAATCCAACTCCGGTTGGTAGATAAAATCCAACTTCGGTTGGTAGAAAAAATCCAACTCCGGTTGGTAGACAAAATCCAACTCCGGTTGGTAAATAAAATCCAACTTCGGTTGGTAGAAAAAATCCAACTCCGGTTGGTAGATAAAATCCAACTCCGGTTGGTATTGGTCGATAAATCTCATTCAAAGTTCACATTCCACAATTGGGGGCTTATATTACAGATATATTTGTTCATTTGGTGGCACATTCTTATATCATCATGCAGTCGAGCATCAAATTCAACCCCGACTAATCAGGAGGTATATTGAAGTTCAAGAGGAATATTGAAGTTCAGGAGATATATTGAAGTTCAGGAGGAATATTGAAGTTCAGGAGGTATATTGAAGTTCAGGAGGAATATTGAAGTTCAGGAGATATATTGAAGTTCAGGAGGAATATTGAAGTTCAGGAGGTATATTGAAATTCAAGAGGTGTATTCAGAAGTATCACGACATGATAAAAGAAAGCGACAAGTATTCCCCCGAGGAACTCTGTCAGACCAGAAATTTGAAGACGAGGTACCTACATGGAGATTATATGTAGATGGATCATCTTGCATAGCTGGTTGTGGAGCAGGGATTGTTTTAAACACCCCAGATGATATTGACATGGAGTATGCCTTGAGATTCCAATTCAAAGCTTCCAATAATGAGGCTGAGTATGATGCTATGATAGCAGGTTTTCATTTGGCGAAAGTCATGGAGGCACGGCAAGTAATTGTTTTCAGTGATTCTCAATTAATTGAATCAAATGATGGGAATATATGCAGTGAATGGAGAGTCGATGGTCAAGTACCATGCAAAGGTGATGGAGTTATTGACAGAATTTGATGCTATTCAATTGGTGAGGACACCGAGGATGGAGAATGCTAGAGCAGACGCATTGGCCCGATTAGCATCAGCTACTTGTACCGAGCTGCGAAGAACGATACCAATTGAAGTATTAGAAAGTCGGAGCATATATTGAGGAGGAACAATTACCGGAGGATAATCTCGCTGCCTAGAAATGGAAGTTTAAAGCTGCTCGGTATGTATTAATTAATGGTATTTTGTATAGACGAGGAATTATGGCAGGTTTGCAAAGATGTGTACATTCCTCCGAGGTGAAAGAATTGGTTAAAGAGATCCATGAAGGGTCCTGTGGAGCCCATGTAGCAGGTCGGACACTTTTGCAAAAGGTGATGACGCAGAGATACTACTGGCCGACGATGAGAGCTAACTATATAAGCCTATGCCAAGAAATGTGACAAGTGCCAACGCTTTTCCTCCATCCGAAGAATTCCAAAAGCATTGTTGACACCCCTAACTCCCTTTGGCCATTTGCCATATGGGGATTGATTTGGTTGGACCATTGCCGACGACTCGAGGAAGATTCAAATACCTCGTCATCACAATAGATTATTTTACTAAGTGGATAGAAGCTGAGCCACTTATTGACATGACATACGAGAAGAAGAGCATCCAGCCCCGAGAAGAATCAAGCTACACAAGAGGAAATGAAGACCGAGCCAAAGAGAGATCTAGATCTCCTTGCCGGGTAGAAGAAAAACAATAAATGGAGAATGTGTGTTGATTTCACCGATCTCAACAAAGCAGTGGATGCTACCTCGGGACACGAGTTGCTCATGGATATTTACTCTGGCTACAACTAGATTAAAATGAAACCTGAAGACATAACAACGGCTGATGAACAAGGTTTTTGCCGAGAAAATCAGTTGCAGTATGGAAGTCTATGTTGATGACATGCAAGAAAGCTGCTGATCATTTGGTTGACTTGAGTCAAACTTTTGATCAACTGGATAATTATCAAATGAAACTCAACCCGACGAAGTGCACATTTGGAGTACGAGAAGGAATGTTCCTCGGGTACATCATCAACCAGCGAGACGTTGAAGCAAATCCAGACAAGATCAAAGCCCTTTTAGGGTTGCGATCCCCAAAAACGAAAGAAGAGGTGCAGAGATCAGATACCCAAAGCTGGAAAAATTGGCTGTGGCATTAATTAAAGCAAATAGAAGAAGGAGGTTGTGTTTCCAGGCCCATACCATGCATACCGACATGCCATTGATACAAGCTATAGCAGAGTTTACTGATCTTAATACTCCTAAGAAACAAAAATTGCTCGCTGATCAACCTGTGGATGTTACAGGATCAACCAAGAAGACTGCTCTACGGAGTCATGCTCTACGGAGCCATGCTCTACGGAGTCAAGCTCTACGGAGCGCTCTACGGAGCAAAAGTGCTATAAGTAGCCAACCTCCTTTGGTTAGGAGGATAAGCTCTCCGGAGCGCTCTACGGAGCAAAAGTGCTATAAGTAGCCAACCTCCTTTGGTTAGGAGGATAAGCTCTCCGGAGCGCTCTACGGAGCAAAAGTGCTATAAGTAGCCAACCTCCTTTGGTTAGGAGGATAAGCTCTCCGGAGCGCTCTACGGAGCAAAAGTGCTATAAGTAGCCAACCTCCTTTGGTTAGGAGGACATGCTCTAAGGAGCCAAAAAGTTCTAAAGAACCCTACTACTCCTTTGGCTAGGAGGTATACACCAGCATGATCAACTACGGTTGGTAAGACTTTATATATTCTCGCATTACAACTTATGTTGGTCGGGAGGTAACATTATTACAAAAAGTTCTTTAAAGAACAAAATATTCCAAACTATACCAAGTATGGTTGGTCGGGGATAAAAACCCACTAACTGTAGCTGGTCGACAAGCATAATTTAACAACCTTGATTGGTTGGAAAAATTCTAAACATTTTTTCATTACTTTATTATTAAGTGATCAAGCAACATTGATACTTGTAACCTTTTTGGTCGATGAACCATACAATATTGTTATGCAAGCACAAATAATAAAGTGTTTGATATTTACAAAACAATAGCAAATTCAAATTTGCGAACAAAAATGAAATTTTTTCGCTGAATTCAAAATGAATTATGCAAATTTATTACATTGATATTAAATTGTGTACTAACTATTACATTGAGATTCCTACTCTATTGGTTTCTCTCTCTCTGATTTTGAAACAGGTTCCTCGCCAGCAGGAAAATCATCCAAAGCATAATGGGAATTTTATGAAGTTAAGATATTTCAGCATTCTGATGTTCATCACAGATGGTCTGTCCGAGCAACTCTTGCTCGTCCCCGAGCAGCTCTTGCTCGTCCCCGAGAACCTCTTGCTCGCCCCCGAGTAGAGGTAGAAGTTAAAATCAGCATCTACATCACTGAGATCTTTGCTACTACTGTCTCGACCAACATCGAAGAAGAAGTTGCAAGAAAATGTTTCAAAGTCCACCACTAGCTCACAGAATGCAGTAGGTCGGCTAGCAAACCAATCAACATACTTGAAGATTATGATAAGCTACAAGCGGCATCATATGTCGTCCAGGAGATAATGCCCTTTATGTCCAACAAATCAAGAAGGTAGATCAAGAATTTCACGAGCACCGAGCAACACTGCAGAATAAATACTCCATCCTTTCAAGTAAACTATCAAGCATGAAGCATTGGGGGCTTCTGTTGATACCAAATTTAATCTGCTGACGTGGATCAATAATAAGAAGACACGTGTCAATCTACATGGCACAATAACAACGAGGAAGTTTATTTCCCCCCGACCAAGTCATGTTCGCTCCGAACAACAAGGACACCCCGAGGAACCACAACACTCCGAGGAACTCCAACGCTCCGAGGAACTCCTTAACGACAAGCAAATAAGGCGGTCCGAGCTGCATCTCGGCCACAGCCTTGATTGCCAGATAACGAACAGTCCAACTGGTTCATTAAATGATTATCCTTGACGCACAAGTCTAAGGGCATTAAATGTATTACCCTTTCATATGTATATCATTTAATGTATCGACCCTTTCATGTACAGCCTCAAGGCTATAAATACCTTGTATCTCCCTCATTCAAGGGGACCGGAATTTCTTGAGAGATCTTGTAATCAAGAATTCCACAAACACTCAGCAATAACATAACAGTGGACGTAGGCTTTATTCCTAGCCGAACCACTTTAAAAATCTTTGTCTTATTTATTTATCTGTTATTAAAAAATTAGAGCGATCTAGTTTTTTACATCAACAAAAAGATTCATAAGAATAGCAAATTTGTGGAAAACTTTTGACATCCCGTAAGCAAAATTTGCCTACAACTTGCCAAAAAGATGACAAAACACTTTGTGGACCTATCCATGCAAAATTTAGGATGAAAAATAAGGGATATTAAATACAAAAAATGATGGACAAAACATTCATTCACTACCATTTGTCACATTTATCACGACAAATGTACCCTCTCAAACGGAGCCTTAATGTATTCATATAAGATTTGAGAAAATATATGGTGCACGATGTATGTCTATATCGTGCACTCGCATCAACAAGTACGAAACAAGCTATAAAAACACCTCTACAAACGTGAATAACTAGTTAAACATTAATAACCACTTTCAACTATCTTTTCTTAAAAGTATTTGTAATACCCCGCATTTTTCTTATAAAATTAATGAAATATTATTTTGGAATAAATAATTTTATTTTGGAAATTTAATCTATTTAAATATTCTTACTTAAAATTGTTAAGTGGAAACTTGTTAGTTAGTATGCTTGTGTGTGATTCATTTTGTGCATGGATATGTCATTTGCATATAATAAAAGATAAATATTCAATTATGTGCGACACAAATTAAAAGTAATTATCTTTTGCATAAATAATTCGGAGCACATTTTGGGACTCATATGAACTCTTTTAGACAGTTTAAGCCTTTAAAAAATGGTCTTGGGTCAATAACATATGAGTTGGAAAAGTTTTGAGCCAATTAGATAATGGATTCGGGCTCATTTGGGAATCCAAAAGTTGGGCCTATGGTCCAACTCGGGATTAGGCTCCTGATTAGAGGTTAAGTGGTGGTAAAACCACTCCCCGCACCACTATTCCACAAACCTAAAAGTGCAGTTACGGGAGATATTGGGAGAAATACTAAGAAAGGGAGAAAAGGCGCTAGAATTGAAGATGAACATCAAAGGGGATCTCCTCTACACTTTTAAGGCAAGAATTTCTTGCATAACTTATGATTAGCAATTTTATTTCTCGATGCACATATTTACCTCTTTTAAATTTCTGGAAATAGGTATAAAAATGTTGATTTGATAATGGCCCACGTATGTAGAGGAATGGATTTTTATGTAGGGATAGTTCCCGAAATTTTGTATTGATTTAGTATTAATCGTCAGATTTTTTGTTGACATTTGATTTCTTAACTGTCGATGATTACTGAGAGATAACATGGATGACCAATAGAGGAGCTGTTATACCAAATTAAAGGATTGAATAATGACTGGAACTCCCTGATTTAATAACCCTGTAAATGAAAACAAGGAACGTTAAATATTAGAAGGAGGATTCATTGTTTTATACTCCAATTGTAGGAATCATTTCACCATAAATATAAGAAGGGTGGATAGATTTTCTATGGGTTTCAGAACTGTTACCGTGATTTTGGTTTTGTTATGGTTGAAAATGGTTCTGGAAAATTTGGGACGAGGTGGGTGAAGACGACATGGTTGTTTATACAACCATGCATGTCGTTCAAACGACGCATGAAGTCTCTCGAACGACCATGCATGTCGTTTGAGCGACGAGGGGGATGGTTCTCCTTTTCCTCTTCCTTCTTGCTGAGGCACATGTTTTCCCTTAATATTAATAATAAAGATTTAATAATATCGAGTTGTTGGTAAAATTAAGGGAGTTTTATATTAATGGGAATAGGAAATTGTTGGGACTAATAAATCTTACGAATAATATTTCACCCTCACTTTGGTTATTAATAATTACATTAATTGGGATGGTTTAGTAATTATTTTTTTGGAATGGAGTTTAATAATTGATTAGAAAATAAATTATTAATAGTTGGAAAATGGTGTGGACATTGGATTGGGATTTATGGTAATTATAGAGTAATTACGCTTACATATTATATGGAAACAATAATATGTATTATAATATAATCGTGTGTGGACATACCAGTGGACTATCCTATCGGCTCGAGGGTTCGTGTGTTCAGCACACGTCGGCACAGGTAGCCTTGACAATGTGTAGGCTATATAAGTACTACGTAGAGGCGCCACTCTCGAGGGATAGGTGTGGCGCTGACCCTTACTGTATTCCGCTGCGTATGGGCCGTATACAAGTGTCCTACGTAGGGACCGTCCCCAACTTATGTGTGTTTTGTGGTGTCCGCTTAGGATGTCAGGACTCCTTCGGACTATCCGCTTAGGATGTTAGAATTCCTTCGGACTCGCCGATAGAGCACGAATTTGACATCAACGGTAGATGCCCTTGTGTGTCACAAATATCAAAGGACTTATATTATTAATTACCCGAATATTATGATAATAAAATAAATCGTCTAAGGATATGGACATTAAGTATTATTTTGACCCAATAACGCATAATAGATGTTTATGCCTTATATTCGATACGAAAGAGACTGGACTGATGTAAATTAGTAATTCAAATGTAGGGGTTGCATTTAATTTAACTAATTGGGAATGAAATCCTTTCTTAATTGAGATGACGTTATAATTTCATTGGGATGTATTGGGGTGCGAATAATATTACACTTAGATGAGGGGTAAGGTGTTATACGCATATGAGTGACGAAAGGGGGTACTTATTGTGCATTGACTATATTATTGTGATTTTAAATTATTCAAGTTAATTCTTGCACACCTCGGGTTCTGACCCAAATATAAATATTTTCTCCCCCAAGGTGTGTGACACCCCACCTAATTAATTACCAGGTGATCAGTCCTTAATTAATTAATTTCAGAATATCAAGTCGGTTCAGATAATGCATCACTGTCGAAAGCTCAAATTTTAATTTAATAAAAAGTAACCACCTAATATTTAAAAAGGTTGGTATTAAAATTTTATCTTGTTATTAACCATCATCATTAAAGAGTAATATCTAAACATCACCATACATCACAATAATATAAGGTAAGAACTAACTGAAGTAAAATAAGGAACTGGAGTAAACACATCCAGTCACAATCCCATACAATAATCCAAAATCATGACATCAAAGTCTAATGATAGAATAAAATAACTCTAAATCTCTGAATGTAAAACAGGAGGGACAACATGTCCAACTGAAATAAAAGACTGATAGATATGGAGCAATAGACTCAGAAACGTCTACTAGCAACATCCTGTAGCTTCCACAACAGCTACAACTCGGAAAATGAATGGAATCTCCTAAGTCTGGTGTCTCTGTGGATGAGCACCTAAAATAATAGAACAAGAAAAGAGATTTGCAGAAAAACGGATCAGAGCCCGAGTAGAAAATAGTTTAAATATAGCAAGTGCTTAAATTGATTTAATTAGCACATATATTATCCATGTTAACTTAGCGTACTCACTTGATATTGCTCACCTATCATCTAATGTGCACACCTAGCTAGTCTAACTACCTATACTAGCCTCCTCACTCTACCTGACTATATGTAGGATAATCACTATGACGGATATAATATCTAAATAACCTGAAATCAATATATTAGTATTATTTAGGAATAGGTTTAAGGATGTTATAATTCATTTTCATAGTATTCTTTTTTCCCAACTGGTGACCCGATAATCATATACTTTAATAAAGTAGCCAACAAGAACACAAAATAGGAACTCAGTATACATATATAAAATCTCACTATGTATACATACAAATATATCTATACATCACCCATGGTTAAGAAACCCCTGGTGCTAGGCATACTCGGCTATCTAGTACCATTGCGACGCTCACGCATAAAGGACAACAGGTTCAATCTCTCAAGAACCAATAAAACATATACACATATTGGAGGCGAACATGGTCCCAATCCAATGGGCTACGCACATACCTACGCACCCATACGACCGTCAACACTATCATTCTCATAATAGATATCCCGTACCTAGGTTCCATGCTCTAGTGGTACGACTCAAAATCCCTCGAAGGCACACAAGATATGGTCGTCCACAATGCGTTAACCCCCATTCGATAGCCAGTAGCTAGGTATGTCATACACATGATATTACAAGTAATAAGCATGCACACAACTTATATACATTAGGTATTCACATAACCCAATTACTATAATCTGTAAGTAATATTAACGCCATTACTCTTCACGATATCCGTATATATATATATATATATATATCCTCTTTAGGGATTAAATTCTCTCCTAGGTTTTCACACAACTACAATACCCCTAGGACCATTACACCCTTAATTCCCTGACACTTTGGAATTTAAGCCACCCGTTACTCACGTAGGTTGATACACTCGCTTGGATAACCCTAAGATGGTTTTTAACTCGAACAGACTCTAAAAACTCAATCTGGAATCTCGTTAGAAGTTTCAGGATTCTCGTTCGAACGAGGTCGCAAAAGAAGTTCCCACTTTGAACGAACTCAACAACTCGTTAGAAAGGTCGTTGGAAATCTCGTTAGAAGTCTCGTTCGAACGAGGTCGTTGGAAAGACCTGGACAGGTTTTCGAACGAAAATTCCGGACAGACCCAGTTCTTCCCCAAATTCGTTTTCTTCTCAAATTTTCATACTTAATCTCATTCCAAACTCATCCCAATCTTAATGTAATGTTCCTACACTATTCCAAATCACCCTAAGATACTTTCTAATACGAATTAGAGGTCAAATCCTTATATACTCAATTGGAATTCAATAATTTCTTCAATTTTAAATAAGTCTCTTAAATATGAACCAAGAATTTTAATTGTTTAAAACTCGTATTATAATTCATGATTAAGACATAAAATTCCCAGATTTTAATAATCCAACAAAAGGTCAAAACCTCTATAAGCATACCCATCTCTAATTCATAGGTTTCTTCATAATTAGGCCAATTAAACCTAAGTTTTCATTACACTAAGTATATATCATCACACCTAAATTAACAGGAACAATATATGTTAAAAGACAAGAAAGATAAAAACTTGCTTCGGAATGAACTTTTGATTCTTGGGCTGAAATTGGTATGGGAACGATCCTCTTGACACGATCTACGCGCCGGTGTAATTTTTGTGGTGAAAGCTTGAGTTCTTGGCTTAGGGCTCCAATGGAGTCTTCTTCTTCCTTGGTTCTCTCTCTCTCTTTTTCTCTCTTTCTCATGTAAGTTGAAACTGACAGACCAATAACCCTCAATGCTTTTAATTAAACCCAATTTTATTCCATTTAATCACCCAAAAATCCCAAAAGACCAAAATACCCCTCCAGGGTGTCATTTTTGGCTAAAATACCACGGACTCCAAATAAATAACCCGGGTAGTGTTTTC
This sequence comes from Sambucus nigra, assembly GCA_949130495.1. Lineage (NCBI taxonomy): Eukaryota > Viridiplantae > Streptophyta > Magnoliopsida > Dipsacales > Adoxaceae > Sambucus > Sambucus nigra. The sequence continues at coordinate 516,633,650 of OX422214.1, read as the reverse complement.
TGACTATTTCGACCCTTCCAGACACTCTGGCCCACTCAAAATAGTCATTCGACTTATATAAAAATAATTTACCTTTTTGACCCCAAATACATACCGGTGAGGCGACTCATACGCGCGTCCCAAATAATTATTAGATGACTGTCATGTATCTCATCCCGACCATAATTTTACTTTGATAACTATTAACTCTCGTTATGCTAGTAATTATTATCATTAAATCAAATTAATTACAAATTAAATTTTCTCCCTTTAAATTAATTAATCCCCATTTTTCATAATTTCATAATAAAATAAATGTGCGTAAAAATACGGGGTATTACATACTTCCCCCTAATAACAGAATTTCATCCCGAAATTCAAAAATGGAAATATACCTGACAAGAGTAACTCTTGATAACATTCACGCATGTCATCCTCGCGCTCCCAGGTTGATTTGCCAACATTATGGTGCCGTCACTGAACACGAACTAGTGGTACTATCTTCGACCTCAACTACCTCTCGCTACGGTCTAGGATAGCAATCGGCCCCTCCTCATAGGAGCTATCAGGCTGTAAGTCGATCTCTTCCAACACAATATGAGTATGGGCCAAATCATCTCGAATAAATCTCCTTAGCGAAGAGATATGGAACACGTCATGAACCCTATGCAAGTGCTCCGATAACCCAAGTCTATAAGCAACTGGCCCAATCATATTGATAATGGGGAATGGCCCTACATACCTAGGCGCCAACTTTCCCTTCTTCCCAAAATGCATAACTCCTTTCATAGGAGACACTCGAAGTAGCACCTGATCCCCAATGTTGAACTCTCAAAAATACCGTTTAGTGTCAGCGTGGATCTTCTGTCGATCCTGAGCAACCCGAATACGGCTCCGTATTAACTCTATCCTTACCGAGATGTCCTGAATCACCTTCGGGCCAAATAGATTATTGTCCCCCACCTCTAACCAACATGCTAAGGAACGACAAGGTCTGTCGTATAGTGACTAGAATGGAGCCATACCGATAGTAAAGTGGTAGGAGTTATTATAGGCAAACTCCACCAGCGGAAGGTACTACTCCCATCCTCCGCCAAAATCAATGATGCACATATGCAACATGTCCTTTAACATATGATTTGTTCACTCGGTCTGACCATTCGTCTACAGGTGATAGGCTGTGATCAGTCGCAACTCCGTACCCATCGCCTCCTATAAACTCTCCCAAAATTAAGAGATAAACACCTTATCTCTGTCAGACACGATATTGAGAGGAACTCCATGGAGTCTCACTATCTCTGCTATGAATATCTAGGCATACTGTCCTGTGGTTTAGTTTGTCCTGGCTGGCAGAAAGTGGGCTACCTTAGTCAGCCAATCCACTATCACCCATATCGAATCGTGACCCCTCTGCGATGTAGGTAATCCCGTGATGAAGTCCATAGAAATGCTCTCCCATTTCCATATAGGAACCTCTAATGGCTGTGGAAGTCTCGCTGGTCTCTAATGGTCCACCTTTACCAACTGACAAGTGGCACATTTCAAGACAAACTCGGTAATATCCTTCTTCATCCCGCTCCACCAATACTGTCTATGCATATCCTAGTACATCTTATCCCCACTGAGATGTACCACAAATCGTGAACCGTCTGACTCTGTCATCATCGTGTATCACGAGTCTTCTCCCTCAGGAAAAACCAATCTTCCATTGAAACGTAGACCCCCGTCTGAATCCACGATATAAGACTCGGCCCACTCTTTTAGAAGCTGCACTATCTGACTCTAACAGAAAGGATCAGTTGCCTGAGCCTGTACTACTCTCATAATAATCCAGGGTGTAACTGTCATCACATACATGAACGATCGAGCCACTACATCCTGGTACCCTAACTCCTTCCATTTCACTTTCCACACTTCGATCATCTCCCCTACCGGCCTACGGCTCAACACGTCTTCTACCACGTTAGCCTTTCCCGTGTGGTATTGGATATCAAAATGATAATCCTTCACAAACTCAAGCCACCGGCGCTGGCCCATATTCAGTTCCTTGTGTGTGAAAAGATACTGTAATGACTTATGATCTGTGAATAAGTGAAATTTCTCCCCCAGGAGGTAATGTCTCCAAATTCGAAGTGCAAACACCACCGCCGCCAACTCTAAATTGTGGGTGCGGTAATTCCTCTCATGAGGCTTATGCTTACGGGAAGCATAAGCTATAGCCTGATCCTCCTGCTGAAGTACACCTCCAAGTTCTTATAAGGACGCGTTAGTGTAGGCTAAATACTCCACTCCCGACCTGGGTAATACTGACACCGGTGCAGAGGTTAACTTATCTTTCAACTCATCAAAGGCTAACTGACAGGCGTCACTCCAGATAAATGACACCCCTTTGCCAGTCAGGTGTGTCAACGGACTCGCTATCTTCGAAAATCCTTGAATGAACCTCCTGTACTATCCGCTTAGCCTAAGAAACTGTGTATCTCAGTCGGTGTCGTGGTCTGTCCCCACTCCCTCATCGCTAACACCTTCCTCGGATCCACTGATATCCCTTTGTCAGAGATGATATCCCCCCAAAACTGGACCTCCTTCAGCCAAAAGCCATATTTCTCGTATTTTGCGTATAACTCATACTCGCGTAGTGTCTGGAAAACATGCCTCAAGTGCTCGGCATGCTCTTCCTCTATTTACGAGTAAACCAGAATATCATCTATGAAGACGATGACGAACTGGTCCAGTAACTCTCTGAACACCCTGTTCATCAAGTCCATAAACACAGCTGGGGCGTTGGTTAGCCCGAAAGGCATAACCTTGAATTCATAGGAACCATATCTCATCAAGAAGGCAGTCTTCGACACATCCTGCTTCCTGATACGCAACTGATGGTATCCTAATCTCAAGTCAATCTTCGAGAAGAAAGCCGCTCCTCCCAACTGGTCGAATAAGTCATCGATTCGAGTTAACGGATATTTATTCTGTATTGTGACTTTATTCAACTCTTGATAATCAACTCATAACCTCAATGATCCATCCCTCTTCTTAACGAACAGTATGGGAGCACCCCATGGCGAAGCACTCCTACGGATAAATCCCTGCCCCAACAACTGCTCAATCTGGTCATGTAACTCTCTTATCTTAGCTGGAGCCATACGATAAGGTGCGCAAGAAATCGGTCGAGTGCCCGATGCTAAATTAATGAAGAAGTCTATCTCTCTACTCGGTGGTAACCCCGATATCTCCTAAAACGCATCGATAAACTCTCGAAAAATAGGAATTGAGTCGACCGGTTCCACCACCTCTGTAGAGGTCTCCTCCTCTATATAGTATAAATGAGTGGACGATCCTCCCTCAGAGCGAGGCATCGCCACCAGGAACATCTCCCTGGCCGGGTATGGCAAAAACTATACTCCTACCAAAAAAATCAATCATGATCATATACCTAACAAGAAAATCCATACCTACAATCACGTCATACTCGGACATATGCAATACGAGCATGTTAACGGGTAAGATAAATCTCCCAATCTCTATACCCACCCCCTATAAATAAAAGAAGTAACGAAATCTCTACTCAATGGCGAATCTACACAAGTGGCTATAATCTCTACCGTATTAAATAATCCCGTAGTACGTGCAGACCCCGTGGAAATAAAACAGTGTGTGGCCCCCGTGTCAAATAAAATGCCCCCCCAAAGCCCCCTGGATAGAAAACATACCCTCAATCGCGGGTGGGTCCTGTGGGACTGCGACCTGGTGAAGATTGTAGACTCATCCGTACTGAAGCTGTCCTTGCTGAATCGGGATGGCTGGAATGGGTGGCACTGCTGGCATCTGTGGGGGTACTGGGAGAGCTGCAGGAAATAATGGTCTCTGGGGCTCCTGACGCGCTCCCTGTTGCTGCTGGCCTCTACCCTTCTGAGGGCAGTCTTGAAGCTTGTGGCCAGTATTTACACAAGTGAAACATATCCCTGGGAAGGGTCCTCCCCTCTATCCCTACTGTCCCCATCCCCGGTGGCCGTTACCACCCATCCCTTGGCTATTCTGGCCCTGCTAAACCTGCTACTGGCCCTGGTGGTCCTGATGGCTGTGCTGATCCTGTTGGCCCCGTCGGAAGCCTCCCTGCCCATGTCTAAAACCTCATGATCTAAACCTCTTAGGATCCCCTGCTGAGAACCCTGGTAACTGTGCCTATGCTGACCCTAAACTACCTGTTCTCCACTGGCACTATTGCCCCCTGTCCTGACCTGCTGACTGGACTCTTCTACTCATTTAACCTCTGTCAGATGAAAATGGTGGTCCTATCAATGGAGTAGTGCTACATTAACCACGTCTGAATAGGTGGCCGAAGAAAGATTGCCTATCAAATTCTGGCAGATCCTCCATATAAAACGCTGGATCTTCTTCTCCTCAGTAAGGATTTCATCCGGCACAATGTTCAGAAGGTTGATAAACTCTACCTCATATTCTGCCATGGTCTTTTCCTCTTGTTTTAAGTTCACCAATTTCTATCTCATCTCTGTCTGGACGACCGAGGGAAAATATTTGCGGTCGAACTGCATCTAAAAGTCTCAAATAGTGAGTTTGCCTCTCTCCTCAGCGATGGTTATAGACTCCCACCACTACAGTGATGCTCTCACTAACTTGAACGTGGCCAGTATCTGACTCTGCACCTCCGTGCACTCATACATCCTCAAGTGCCTCTGGATATCCTTATTCCATTGGCTCGCTACCACCACATCGAATCTCCCTGTAAATTACGGAGGATGTGCCTTTTAGAAGGCATCCTTAACACATTCCCAAGCAGACGGAAAGGCCTGGGCCTGAACTGGAGCCACCACCGGTGCCTGAGGTGGTTCCTGTTGCACAACTGCCAATGCGTAAATCATCTCCGGAGCTATAATGGCAGCAACTTCAGTGGCATTCATCATACCCTCAGCTGGTGCAGTCTGAGGCTCAGGCTCGGTATCCCTGGGAACTCTCTGTGCACGTCAAGGAGGCATCTGAAAGGAGAAAAAAATTTCATAAGTATACAGTTATTATCTCAAAGTAGCTAAAGAACGTAAAATGCATAAAGAGTACAAAATCCAAAAATATAGGGCTCTATATCAAAGGGCGTTACACGGAAACGTAACAAGCCGTACAGATCCTAAGGACACTAAAACCTGATGCTCTAATACCACCTGTGATACCCCACCAAACTAATTACTGGGTGATCAGTCCTTAATTAATTAATTTTAGAATATCAAGTTAGTTGAGATAATGCATCACTGTCGAAAACTCAAATTTTAATTTAATAAAAACTAACCACCTAATATTTAAAAAGATTGGTGTCAAAATTTTATCTTGTTATTAACCATCATCATTAAAGAGTAATATTTAAACATCATCATACATCACAATAATATAAGGTAAGAACTAACTGAAGTAAAATAAGGAACTGGAGTAAACACATCCAGTCACAATCCCATACAATAATCCAAAATCATGACATCAAAGTCTAATGATAGAATAAGACAACTCTAAATATCTGAATGTAAAATAGGAGGGATGGCATGTCCAACTGAAATAAAAGACTGATAGATAAGGAGCAATAGACTCAGAAACGTCTACTAGCAATATCCTGTAGCTTCCACAGCAGCTACAACTACAACTCGGCAAAGGAATGGAATCTCCTAAGTATGGTTTTCCTGTGGCTGAGAACCCAAAATAATAGAACAAGAAAAGAGATTTGCAGAAAAACGGTTCAGTGCCCGAGTAGAAAACAGTTTAAATATAGCAAGTGCTTAAATTGATTTAATTAGCACATATATTATCCATGTTAACATATCGTACTCACTTGAGATTGCTCACCTCTAATCTAATGTACACACCTAGCGAGTCTAACTACCCATACTAGCCTCATCACTCTACCTTACTATATGTAGGATAATCACTATGCCGGATACAATATCTAAATAACCCGAAATCAATATATTATTATTATTTACGAATAGGTTTAAGGATGTTATAAGTCATTTTCATAGTATTCTTTTTTCCCAACTGGTGACCCCATAAGCATATACTTTAATAAAGTAGCCAACAAGAACACATAATAGGAACTCAGTATACATATATAAAATCTCACTATGTATACATACAAAAATATCTATACAGCACCCAGTTTAAGAAACCCTGGTGCTAGGCATACTCGGCTATCTAGTCCCATTGCAACGCTCATGCATAAAGGACAACAGGTTCAATCTCTCAAGAACCAATAAAACATATACATATATTGGAGGCGAATATAGTTCCAAGCCGATGGGCTACGCACATACCTACGCACCCATACGATTGTCATCACTATCATTCTCACAGATAGCCCATATCTAGGTTCCATGCTCCAGTGGTACGACTCGAAATCCCCCGAAGGTACACAAGATATGGTCGTCCACAACGCGTTAACCCCCGTTCGATAGCCAGTAGCTAGGTATGTCATACACATGATATTCTAAGTAATAAGCATGCACACAACTTATATACATTAGGTATTCACATAACCCAATTACTATAATTCGTAAGTAATATTAATGCCACTACTCTCTACGATATCCGTATATATATAGCCTCATTAGTACTTACATTCTCTCCTAGGTTTTCACACAACTACAATACCCCGAGGACCATTGCACCCGTAATTCCCTAACACTTTGGAATTTAAGCCACCCATTACTCACGTAGGTTAATACACTCGCTTGGATAACCCTAGGATGGTTTTTAACTCGAACGGACCCTAAAAACTCAATCTGGAATCTAGTTAGAAGTTCCAGGATTCTTGTTCGAACGAGTTCGTTCGAATGAAGTTCCCACTTTGAATGAACTCAGAAACTAATTAGAAAGGTCATTGGAAATCTCGTTAGAAGTCTCATTCGAACGAGGTCATTCGAATGACCTGGGCAGGTCTTCGAACAAAAATTCTGAACAGACCCAATTCTTACCCAAACTTGTTTTTTTTTTAAATTTTCATACTTAAATCTCATTCCAAGCTCATCCCAATCTTAATGTAATGTTCCTACACTATTCCAAATCACCTTAAGATACTTTCTAATACGAATTAAAGGTCAAATCCTTATATACTCGGTTGGAATTCAACAATCTCTTCAATTTCAAATAAGTCTCTTAAATATGAACCCAAAATTTTAATTGTCCAAAACTCTTATTATAATTCATGATTAAGACATAAAATTCCTCGATTTTAATAATCCAACAAAAGGGCAAAACCTCTATAAGCATACCCATCTCTAATTCATAGGTTTCTTCACAATTAGACCAATTAAACCTAAGTTTTCATTGTACTAAGTCTATATCATCAAACCTAAATTAACAGGAATAATATGTGCTAAAAGACAAGCAAGATAAACACTTACCTCGGAATGAACTTCTGATTCTTGGACTGAAATTGGTATGGGAACGATCCTCTTGACACGATCTGCGCGCTGATGTAATTTTTGGTGTGAAAGCTTGAGTTCCTGGCTTAGGGCTCCAATGGAGTATTTTTCTTCCTTGGTTCTCTCTCTCTCTCTCTCTCTCTCTCTCTCCCTCTCTCTTTCTCACATAAGTTGAAACTGACAGACCACTAACCCTCAATGATTTTAATTAAACCCAATTTTCGTCCATTTAATCACCCAAACATCCAAAAAGACCAAAATACCCCTCCGGGGTGTCGTTTTGGGCTAAAATGCCCCGGACTACAAATAAAATACCCGAGTAGTATTTTCTGACTATTTCAACCCTTCCGGATACTCAGGCGCACTCAAAATAGTCATTCGAGTTATATAAAAATAATTTACCTTTTTAACCCCCAATACATACTGGTGACGCGACTCATACGCACGTTCCAAATAATTGTAACATGACTGTCGTGTATCTCATCCCGGACATAATATTACTTCGATAACTACTAACTCTCGCCACGCTAGTAATTATTACCATCAAATCGGATTAATTACAAATTAAATTTTCTCCCTTTAAATTACTTAATCCCCATTTTCCATAATTTCATAATAAAATAAATATGCGTAAAAATATTGGATATTACAAGGTGCCCCTAGATAGGGATAGTTGGATTGTGCTGTAAAAGTCCCGCGATCTCTCTTGCTCTCCAGATTCAGATTCAATTACTTCTAGCATAGGTGCTTTTCAGCTTTAGTTATTTATTATTTGGGATATTTGTAAGGGCATAAGCCCGATACTCTTTTATTTTATGTCGATTGTGATTTTATTACTCTAGTTGGATATTATTATTATTATTATCGTGGTTTGGATTATTGGATTATTGTGTATGTACTTCATTTTACAAATGCAGAAGTTTTGGAAAATGACTTATTTATATTTACTATGTGCTAAGAATGGTATTAATTGATAAGCAAGCCCTATCTTCGACGTATCGTGCTTGGTCAGCCTTTACGTGAGAAAATAGGGGTTGTTACAGTACAAATGTGAATGTATACACAGAATGCACCATATATATTATATCTTGTTCATATATAATTGGGGCTTTAATAAATGATATAATTTTTCAAGGACTAATTATGTTCCTCAATTAAATAATAAATGTATATATATATATATATATATATATATATATATATATATATATATATATATATTGTGATTTGGTCCCATTTATGAAGTATTTAGTTAAATGGGTCATATAAATTTTTATTCTCCAACATCTCCTTTGAAAAATATTTTCTCTAATAGCTCCTATTCGAAAACAGTTAGTAAATATTTTCAACATGCATGAATATGACCTAAAAGCAGAAAATACTAACACTTTTTTTTTTATACAAAATCAAGTTTTAAAAGTTTTTGGGTTGGAAATTCATCGCGGAGCAAAAATTGGTAGGGGAATTTTGTTTTATAATGCTATCGGTGTCGTTATAGGAGAAACTGTTGCGATTGGGGAAAATTTGTCAATTTAACATAACGTTGTTAGGAATATTTATTCATTTATTAATTTTAAAATTATAAAATTCAAAATTAATTTATGGGTTAAATAAAATAGTCATACTTGACGTGGTCGAACTAAGAAATTAGATTTAGTTAGGAGTCCTTTAGAAAAGTCGTCAATATTTTTTAAGAGATTGAGTGAGTTAATTCCTAATTAAAGTCTAACTGTGATGGATGGTAGAATTATAATTTACATTAAAATTTCGGGCTTTCTCTCACCATAATTCTCCATCAAATAATCTGCATTAAACACAAAATATATTGGATTAGAGAGAAAATATTACAAAACTACAATGAAGTGCAATTTTCCTTTGAAGAAAGAGGGTTTTGCTGGAGTAATTAATCAACAACATAAGAGAAGAAATTATGTCTCAACCAAATTCAAAATCAATGGACAAAGGTTAGTGTTCTTTATTAATTGTAGTGTAGGTACAACTTGTGAATTGTACGAAGATCAAGATCCCGTTTCTTAAGAACAAGTTAATGTTGAAATTTTTATGTATTGTTCTTAATTCATGTTTTACATGTGGTATTAGAGCTTAGTGTTTAGGATCTCATGTTATTCCATTATGAAAACTACTTATTGCCATCAATGAACAAAAATAAAAATTGCATGCCCAGGATATATACCCATTTTAGTGTCGTTTTTCTTGTGCTCTATGATTCAACAATGAAAAAAATGAATTTTTGTATGTGTTTGGACCTTCCATGATGATTTAATTATATCATTAAATCCTTTCTAAGTCGATTTTGTAAGCACTGATTTTTTGAACAGTTGTCGGGGATAATTTTTTCGTTGTCATTTGTGTGACATTGAAGAAATCAAAACTGACATGCTTAAAATTTTCTAAAACTTTGTAGTCTGACCAGATACGACCCAACGATCAATACTGACGACCTTTAGTCATGAATAAAAGTATTGTTTGTCTATCCGAGGTCGTTTAGGCTCTAAAAATCCCATTTTTCCTGTTTTTGGTAATAATGTAGGAGGCCATATCTCACTCCAAAAATTAATTTTTGAATTTTGTCAACTATCTTGAGATACTTGAGTAATTTTCTATAGCCATGTGGTGTTGACTCAAACTTTTTCTATTTTTTTAAAAATTATGTTTTTCCCAAAATTTTGTGTTTGTTCACTGCAAGGGCTGTTTTTATTGTTCATACCTATTCTAATGATCTTATTTTAGTTGGGTTGAGTGCTAAAAATGGGCTAGTAGGTCATATTAATAAATATTGGATGTATGATTGTTTGTTATATACTAATGTTCATCTTATGGTGAATTAAGTGTCAACCACAAGCCAATGATTCATGTTTATGAATGTTTTACTTCACTTTAAGGTCTGTTATTTTGTGATTAGATGTCAAACACATGATACAATATGAAAATTAAAAACTTTAGATTTATTGTATCAATGTTAAATTTTTGACATGATATGTTCATTTAATCATAATTATTGAAACTATTGTGTAATACCCCGTATTTTTGCGTATTTAGAATTTAATTAATTGAGTAATTAAATAGGAAAATACGATTATATTTAAATTACATGTGTGAACTAATTTAATGCGATTTAATGATAATTATAATTATTAAATATTAATCGAGAGATAGACACTGATTAATATTATGATTCAAATTTACTAAGTGTGAATAGTAAATATCGATAGTTAATTTGTACGACATAGAGAGTGATATAGACGTACTTGATTATATCTCAACCGGGTGTTGCGTATAGACTAAATTGAGGATGAGATAGGAAATTATTTTTTAAGTCACTTAAATGATAATTTAAAGGTCACAGATGATACCAATAGGGTCGAATTAGTTAAAATAGTATACCCGGGGTACTAGTCGGGAATCGGGGCATTTTTAGGCTAAATATGGACCGTACGGGGGCGTTCTTTTGACATTTGGGGGTGAGTAGACCTACGAAATTACAAACCCTAAATCAGATTATAAGAGTTGGAGGCTAAGGTTAGAGGAGAGAAAAACTCACAAAAAATAGTGGAGACAGAGATAGATCTATTGTGAAGCCTAAGAGAGAGATTTAGAGAAGATTGAAGTGTGTTCTTCCACCATAAGCATCTTGGGAAGAAAGAAAGGAGAAGAAAAACATCAACCCTCCAACAATCACGAAATCAGACCCTACTGTAATCAAGGCAAGTGGTTATTTGCAAATTAAATTTATTTATAATATCTATGTGTAGGATTTACGAATAATATGATTTGATGAATATTCTTGGAGAAAAAGAATTGAATAAAATGCATGTTTGTTAGGGATTTGCATGTAGAATGATTTAGACAAGTAGAGGATTTGAAATCATAGAAGACTTGATGATTAAAACATATTAAATCTGGATTTATAATTGAAAGTATTGGAAGAACATATAAATTAGGGTTATTGAATAATTAGAGAATTTGAATTATTCTGGGCTGAATTTGTAAAGATTCGTGATGTTTAAATCGTTGGAAATCATCCTAGTGTACGTAAGAATGGTTAGGGACCATTAGTCACAAGTCTGGTATATTATCATGGGAGTAGGATAATTGAAAATGATGAAAAAAGCATGACGAAGAAGAGGAATTGCGTCTATTACTGCTCGATCGATCGATCGACTATGAATATCGATTGATCGATGCTCATGGTCGATCGATGAGCCCTGTCTGATTTTGGGTTCCTTTGTTAGTTGAGTTCTAAGTGATTGCCAATGCTTGAGAAGAACCTTAGAGATAATATTATACCTATGTAGGGACTTAGTGAAGACCAGTAGGTATTTCGTGGGGGTTCGTTATAATCATGGGTGTAAGATTTGGAGAGATGGATCGACAAAGATAAACCGATTGAGCCGTGTATGGGGGATTACGAATTTGAGTTACGTGGGATGCTAACGTTAATCCAAATTAATATCAGTAGGTTAGAGATAGTTTATCCACTGAAATGAATTGAGGGGTAACTAGGGCCCATAGAGTTGTGTGAATACTCAATTAAAATGCGATAGTGAGATAAATCGTAAAGTAATAAGTACGGTGAATATTAAAGAGAAAATATTACTTACAGGCACTATTATTAGGTTATGTGTATACCTATTGAATTATATAGATACTTAGGTGGAGAGAATACCTAAAGTATGTATATGCCTATATTAGGGTCGAGGTAGGATTCCGAACTAATGTATGGTAATAGTAAATTTGGGGTCGTGATGAAAGAGTTGCAAACCAATAAATGTATAAAATTTCATTAGTGGGGTCAAGGTGATTTTTCGAACTAATACATGAAATAAACTTGGGGTCGAGGTGAGATTCCGAACCAATCCTTTTACTTAGTGTCTATGGACCATTCCGAACCAAGATTCCTTGATGTGTGTTATGAGGACATATTAGGGATGAATGAATTCATAAATATATATTGTGTGTGAAATGTATACTGTATAGATAATCTACTTATACGAGTTAGTAGATAATGAGATGTCGTGAATACATCTAAAAGAAAATTAAGTAGGGAAACTTTACTATAAAAAGGTTAAAGATAACAAGTCGTGAAAAGTTATCTAAGTATATAAAATTATGAGATATGGTTATTGTTACCAACTATATGGGCGGTATGGGAACTTAGTCGCGTAGGTAAGTTCAGTTGAATACTATAGTCCAATTAGCTTGGGTAGTACAAGTAGGTGGGCTAAGTAAGGGACGGTAGGCGTGCACTATAGATGAGGGGTGAGGTAACTCAAGAGAGTGTACGCAAATCTTAACATGTGTAATCAATAACTCATCTTACTGTGATAATCACCTGCTAAATATTTTCAAAATGTTTTGAGTACTAACTCTTGCTATCAAAATATTTTCAAAATCCTTTTAGGTGTCCAGCCATAGGGACTCCAGACTTGAGGATTCAGTCAAGGGACTCGTAGCTGCAGCATTGTGGAGGATGTCAGGACTTTTCATAGACGATTCATTCGTTCTGATGTAGTATATGATCTTATTTTAGTACTCTCTATTGGGACATGTTGTCCATTGTCATTATTTCAAATATTCAATTTTGGATTATGTTGGTTTTATTTAGCAGTTTTAGATTTTAGCCGATTGTTGACTCGACAAGACTTTATTCTTTACATATTGTGAGATGGTTTGAATTATAGCATATTGTGAATGTTTAATTATTATTTCTGCATGAGTAATTTTCTCGGGTTGATGAAAGATAAAATTTGGCACCAGTCTAATTTCACTTAGGTGATTAGTAATTAAAAAGTTTTCGACAGTGATGCTAAGAATGAACCAACTAAGAAACATGTTTTAATTTAATTTACGACTGATCACCCGGGATTTAATTAGGAAGGGTGTCACATGTTGGATATTAAATATAAATGCAACAATTATGGGACTGTGATTAAATGAGAATTAATGAGTGGGATGATTTTAATAATAAAATTGTGAAACATCAAACACAAATTTCATGACTTTGTAATTAGTTATATCATTATGCCATATAAAGATGAACATCGACATTTTAATATTTATTTCCTTAGAAACTATTGTAATGGGTGTTTATTAGTTAGAGTGAGCACTATATTTTCCAAGCCCTCTTAACCTGTTTTCACATGCCTTGTTCCTTTTGAAATTTGATGACACTAACTTTTTTGGAATGGAGATATCAAATTGAGTTTACCCTTAGTATTATAGAATTAGCCACGACATTCCTCGTGGAAGAAACTCATGCACTTATTGAACAAAACAGCGGGGACGAGGAGACTATTCACTAGGCTTGTTTCAGATCCAATATATTGGCTCTTATGTTCATAAGGATGTGCACTGCTACTAATATCTGGACATCTCTACCTGCAACACTTAATACAAGGGAATTTTTTAATAATATTAAAGAACATTTTTGCACTACTTATAAACCCTTGCCAAGGAAACTATTGTCTGACCTTAACATTATGCGGTTCGATGGTACTCAAACCATGAATGAGAACATTCTTTAGATGAATAATTTGGTTGATAAATTAAAGAGTTTGGGCTTAACTTTGGATGATTCTTTTCTAGTCCAATTTGTCCTAAATTCTCCACCTCCTAATTATGGATCCTTCCAGATTCATTACAACACTGTAAGGGATAGTGGAATGTTAATGAGCTTCAGTTTATGTTGGTACAAGAGGAGGGAAGACTGAAGCAGCAGAATGGTCATGTTTCCAAAGTGCATGTGGCTAATGTGATGGTTAAAGGAGTTAGAAAAAAGAAATTTGGAATGGGAATTACGAGTGAACCTGGACCTTACAATCATGTTGAACCTACCCCACCTATTGCTAAGAAGGAAAAGAACGATAGATGCCACTTCTATAAAAAGAATGGGAACTATCGCAATAACTTCTATAATCGTAAAGCTTGGTTTAAAAAGAAAGGTAAGCCTTATGCTTTGTATGTTTTGAATTTTGGTTCAACTTTTCATGTTTCAAATTCGATGCGGGGATACCTTTCAACTCGAAAATGAAGCCTTTCTTTACATACATAACCGAGCCAAAGCTAGAGTCAGAGCCATTGATGTTTTTAGATTGATTTTAGACTTTTATTTTTATTTATAATTAGAAGAAGCACTTTATGTTCTTACAAATTCTAGAAATTTAATTTCCTTGTCAAAACTTGCTCTTAGTGGCTTCATTTTTTATGTTATTTTAGACTTAATTGTTTTAGTGTATTTAAAAATACATCTCGTATTGGTTCAGCATTTTTGGTGAATGGTTTATATCAATTAAATCTTTAAAATAATTTTTCTAAATCCCTTTTATCCTTGCATCCTAATGTTGGGAAAAAATGCATCTTATTAAATGAGAAATTTACTTACTCGTGGTATAAAAGATTAGGGCACATATCTGGAAAAGAATTGAAAGGATTATTAAAGAGTTAATTCTCCTTAACTTGGATTGGATCGATTATGATGTATGTGTGGATTTTAAACAAACTAAAGACGTAAACAAAGGAGTGCACAACTTCTTGAAATTATACGTACATGTATTAGTGGAGAAAAATATTTCATTACCTTTAATGATAACTTTTCACGATATTGAACCTTGCACTTATTGCATGATAAATCTCAATCTGTTGATATAGTTGAAAGTTATATTACTGAGGTCAAAAGATAATTCGGCAAAAAAAGTTATTACATCGGATAGAGGTGGTAAATTTTATGGAAAATATGTCGAGTCGGTAAAACGCCCTATCCCGTTTGCTAAACTCCTTGAACGAATAGGTATTTACGCACAATATAAAATCCAAGGATTACCTTGGGGGAATGGAGTAGCTAAAGGGAGCAATAGTACCCTTATGAAAATGGTTAGGAGTATCTTAATTAGAACTGATTTTTCTATATTCTTATGGATGCATTCGCTTATGAAAACTATACATATCATAAATCGAGTTGTTAGTAAGGCAGCTCGAAAGACCCTTTTGAAAAGTGGAAAGGTTGGAAACTCACTTTAAAGAATTTTCATGTTTGGGTTTGCATAATGGAAGAAAGAATTTACAATCCACTTGAAATCAATTGGACCCTAAAATATTGACTTGTCATTTTATCAGGCATCCAGAAAGGTCAAAGGGGTATTGTAAACTGGTAAAAATCCCGAGATAAAGTTCTGATACCAATTGGAGAATGAAAAATAATCGTAGGTGTGGTTACAAACAATGATTGCAATACCAAATTTAATTGTGGAAGCGAATTTTAAATCGATTTTATACTTTTATCCTAATCATGTATCAATGGTGATAAAACAGATAAATCAAACCATGTAAATATGACAAGACCAAGTTTCAGGAAGAAATCCCCGCAGGGAAAAAACCTTTTATTCTACTAATAACTTGAAAACAACAACTTACAAACTTACAAGTGAAACACAACAACGAATTTTTGTGAAAACCCACAAACACTGCATCCTTCGTATGAACAATGCTTCCCCCGAGAACCACAATGGACCGCATCCCTCTATTAGCCTCAGCCTTCGTCTTCAGCATTAAATCCCCACAGGTATCACAAGTTAGCAATAGATATCCTCTCCACAAAGTTGTATACAAAGATACAAAACTTTTTTGGGTTCTAAACTAATTCACAAGAATAATATTCAAGGATGATTTAATGTTAATTCAAAAGTGTTTCGGAATACTAAAACATGAAGAACTTTCGCATCAGATATGCAGAAAGGTTTTTCGTAAAAGACTTAAACATCTGAAAGGTTTTATGCAAAAATCTTAAATATCAGAAACACGAAACAGGTATTTATAGGACGTTCACAAATTTTGAGGCGGCGCGATCGTTCGAATGACATCTCAAGGTCGTTTGAATGAGATGGTGATATCGTTTGAACGAGATAAGTCTTGGTACTGATGACGTTCGAAAAAATAAAACAGTGAGATGTCGTTTGAATCTCGCTAGTAACGATATTGAATCTCGCTACTAATGAAATTTGATCTCATTTCTAACGAGCCCTAAAAATAAAATAAAAATTTGTAAAAATAAAAAGCCCTGTTTATTTTTGAGAAAAAAAAAAACTTCCCAAGTATTTTTCCATAAATTAATTCAAACTCTAAATTTATCAATACCTCATCGGGATGTCGGGAAGTCTTCAAACTTGGAGATGCTTGAGTGATCGGTTTGTCTTCTCGGTGCGTGACGACTTGTAAGGGGATGCGCCAAACTAGTCTAAAACTATGCTATGAACAATCCTAGAAAAATTATTCTTACAAATCTCCCCCTTTGGCTATTCCGGTATAAAACAAACAAAATGACCGAACACCTAATTAAAATCAAAATATCCTATTACAAAGATACTAATACCCTTCCCAACCCTAGAATGGAATGGTATAAGTCTCTTTTTCTTGAAACTTCATCTTCTTTCCTTTATTAAGCTTTGTCTTCATTCGCGTGTTCTCGAATTCCTATTTAAGTGCCTACACACATGAGACAACAAATATATACCCTCGTGACACATCGAGTTTGAAACCAAATATAATTCAGAAATAAATAAACTCTCCCCCATAATTCAAACTCATCAAAAACACTATTTTAATTTGCTCTCTCTCTTTGTTTTTATCTGAAATAGACAAATAGACAAAGAAATAGAAATAAGAACCATTAAGTGCAAAGCATCACGACGATGGAAAGATATCATCACAAAAGATGCAAATCAAGCATGTGTAATGATCATCTCTAAGGCAAACACAACCAACTATTTTTAAAATTTTTAATTTTCCCCAAAAAATACACATTTCATAAATACAATAAATATACCATATATAATATATGCAAAATATATCAAAGAAAATTCAGCACACATATATAGGTATAAACGACCACAAAACACATAAGCTTTACACACTAGCATAGTATCGATGTGTCTAAACATGAGGAATGGAAGGAATGGGCATGGACTAGTAACAAAAAAATTATAACCCAAACACTCAAATATGTTCAAGAAGTTCTAATTAACCATAAAATTTATCAAACTAAGCTTTAGCCACAAGTGACATATAAATTTGAACTTAATGAACAAAACAAGCACAATGCACACAAGCTTAAAATATTAATGATTCTATAAATCAATAGCGTCATGACAAAATGAGCTTAACTAGTATACACTGTCATTGTGCAAACCCGTTGATATTTCCATACAAACTGCCTCAATTTATTATTCTTTTCTTTTATTTTTGAATGAACATATAAAACAAAACATATTTGACCCCTATTTGGCATATTATTCTCTTTATTACCTTAATTTTTTCTTGGGCTCTTTGTAACAACCCTCGATTCTGGGAGGCTCATTTTATATTAATTTTACCGCATAAGGTAATTATATAAAATGTGGGGACTGGAGTAAATATTAATTGAATGAATTGAAAGATAATATTTACTAGATTGATGTATATTTACTGTATGTGAAAGTAAATATCATGAAGTTGCATGTTTGTAGTGTCATGTATTTAAAATGACATTTAGGTTTAAATAAGATTGGAATTCGAAATGATTTATAAAAAATTTCGGATGCCAGGTTAGAGGGTGTAGTTAGTCTCGGAAGGTGCGAGATAGTCAAAATAAGTGCCATATTGTAGTTTTGTATTTCGGGCACTTTTACCTGGTTTTAGCTTATATGCGTATTTGCGAGTCATTTTAATGTGGTATTAACCACGTAAGTTGGGAGAATTATGTTAAGCCACGATTTTGGTCTTGCCCCTTATTTTATTTCCTCATTTTATGTCTTAAAACATAGAGAGATAAAGAGGAGAAAGAAGAGAAAAATGAAGATTGAAGATGGATTGATGCTCCTACTCAAAGAAATCTGATATTTCCTACATCAAGGCAAGTTTTCTACTTGCTAATATGTGATTTAAGTTGAATAGATTGTATGATATTTATGTATATTCATTTTGGAGATCAAAAATGGAATTTATGGGAATTAAACCATAATCTTAGTTTTGATGATAAAAATTGTGGATTATAATGGTTATTAAACATGTTGGATAGATAAATGTTGTTGGTTGTGGGTAAAATTGAAGAGATTGGGGGTTTGGGAGAATTAGGGCTCATAACCCTTAAGACAAATTAGGCAAATCTGCAGAACCGAATCGATTCGGCCTGGCCAAATCGATTCGCCTTGAGACAGTTTCCAGGTCTGGGTCGACCGAACCGATTTGGATGGTCCGAATCGATTCGGAAATTATGCAGAAAGTTAGGTTTTCTTGACCGAATCGATTCGGATGGTCCGAATCGATTCGCTTTCCTGAGCCCAAATCGATTCGACTAGGCCGAATCCATTCGGAAGCCCTGCATTTTTAAGTAATTTTGTTAGTTTAGTTCCCATTCATTTTATTTAAATCTAGGGCCTAGGAACCTTCTTTAATGAAGTAAACTAAGTGTCCTAGAGTTGTAATTGAGTTAGTTACTTTCCCTACTCTAGGAATGGGTTATGTGGGGACTTTTCCGGGGTTATGCCTATTGATGTTAGGGCATCCTTTCTTCTAGTCAATTACTACAAAACTAAGAGTTATAATATTATGTTGGGAGACTTTAGGAGCTCATTCAAGCTATATTAGCCCGATGGTTTATAATGACACCATAAAAGTATGTTGGGAGAATAAATTGGAAGTTCATTTATCCCTTCGAGGTATGATGATATTGGGGTTTTAAAATAATACCCTGCAATATTTGGAGGAAATTAGGAGTTTAATTACTCCTTTGAGGTTGTAGTAACGATATAAATTATCGTATGGCTCCGGATAATAAGTTATATTATTCCCAAGAAGTAAATAGTAATGGTTTCTGATAAAATGAGACATATACATTGAAATGAGATGGAAATGGTATTGATTTTTGTAAATGATAATTTACTTAATCATGAAACTAGTAAATGATATTTTACTTGATTTTGAAAATGATAAATAAAATGGTTTAAACACATCTCTCTAAATGACATCATAAGGGAAGTCCGCGCGCGAGGTGATGCCCCCTGACAAATTAACGCAGGGTGGATATAGTCCACAGGCCATGTGAGCGCTTATTGTTGTATATTTTTCTGCGATGGGTAGTAGATTCTGGGTGTGGTCTTGACTACCCCGCAGGCACATGGCCGCTTCCCGACGTATTGCGATATAGGTGCCCAGGTTGTCTTATGATAGGCCCTGGAAGATGATGGTCATTTAGGGGCGCGCACAGTGGGAAAACCCGGACGGGCGGTCTTAGAATTCGCTATATGTATATAAATATAACAGTTCATAATCAAGTGGGACTTGATGTATTTGATATGCCATAAAGAGCGTGATGAAGTGCCACAAAGAGCACATATAGATGCCTCAAAGAGCATTTGAAAATGAGTATTTTTCCTGATAAGGAAAGGATTTTTACAAAATGTAAAAGTGAGATAAAAATGCCATAAAGAGCATAAAATTGTGATTTTATCTATATTTCCTGTTAAGGAAAAAGATATATGAGATAATTGGTACCCATGATAAGTTTTCAGATTAATGTTATTTGTTTTATCTTCCTGCTTAGTTATATTTTAAATTGTGTAGTTAGATAGTTATATCTCTCATCATGATTCATCATTCATAATTGTCATACTCTTTATTCATCTGGTAATCATATAGAACCGTGCCCTGACCCGTTTACATTTCTTGTTGCATATGCACCTTGTCTCCGCTCAGGTACTCCGCCGCAAGGATGCCTGATTTGAATTCCTATTACGATGTCCTCGGCGAGCCGTGATGCATTGCGGGTATTACGGGATACATTTGATGTAGACGTTTTCATTTTTGCATTCTAGTTAAGATCGAGTCTTTTTACTCGGGCGAAAGGCCCACGCTTTTGTAATTGTTTAATGTAATGTATTATATAAATCTATTGAAATTGTTTATCAATGTTGTATATATCAGCGGACCGATAACATATTTGGTCCTCTTATTTGTCACTTGTTATTATAGTAATATATATACATCCCTGAGTTTTCCCCTATCTTTTCAGGTTTTGGGTTGTTTAAATTCTTTCTTTATCTTTAAAACAAAATTTTTGGCAACCTGTTTTCTGAAATTTGGGGTGGTTATCCTGGATACTCTATATTTTGTTATGATGTTGAGAATGATTCCATCTATGATTCCGTTATATTGGAGTATTGGGATGGCCACCCCTTATTTTGGTGAGCGGGTTGTCACAGATGGTATCAGAGCATCAGGTTCTAGTGTCCTTAGGAATCTGTGTGGACGCCTTAAGTTTTCAGCGTTGCTTTTGATTTGACATAAAGCCTTAGGATTAAGATCGTTGACTTCTCTAGTGAGATCTCGCTCTTCTTCCATGAGGTAGAACTTATATAATCTTGTGCGCATTCGTGTGAGAACTGTAGGTCGATTGAAGAAGGGCGTCATGAGAAGGATTTTTGGGAACTGTAAATTGTGGTCGGGAATGAGGACCGCTAGCACTTCCTTGTCTTGCTACTACGACTACTAATTATAGTTGAAGTAGTTTCCAAAGTACCGCGAGAAGTAGAAAGTGGTACTAAGATTGAGTTTACAAGAGATGTTAAATTGAAGTGGAGAAGTTCCCTGAAGTAGGATTGGGGGAAAATCCTTCACCCGTAGGAGTAGTGTGGAGGTGGTGAAAATGTGGTCACTATATTCGTGGGTGCCGGAAGTTTGTCCCATAGAGAAGCCCGGTGGATACTTGCAATGGCGAGTTTCTCTGGGATAACTGGATTGAGGAGAAGGTGGATTCTCAAATGTTCCCAAAATGCTCGGTTAATGACCGATGGTGAATAAAGTGTTGTACGGTTAGGGATACCGTGCACCATAAAATGATGGGTTCCAGAACAAGTGTCGCTAACACTTTTGAAGGAACTGTGTTCATGAAAACCCTATGGTGGATATTCGCTATCCGCCCTGGGGAGGACTCATTGAAATAAGGAAGAGGAGGCCGAGAGCATGTCCTCTTTTACTGAGAAAGTAAGAGGGACTGCGTGGGTAATTGTCGTTGGTCAGAGTCGAAATAATGGCGATGATGTGGAGCGTAGAATCGCTCATTTTAAACTTTGTTGAGTGGAGAACGAGGGAAAGAGTAAAGTTCCTGGTTGGGGGAGTTACTGAAAATAATGTCGGTTCGTAGAAGGCTCGAATATGGAGTCTGAGAGCCATTAGTATTGACCCGGAGTGCTTGGCTTGAATTGTTGGTGGGAATTCCACCTTATTAGTGGGTGGTGTATTCCTTAGGATACGATTTAGTAGTATTATATATACTGTAGATTCGGGTGTGTAAATTGAGCTTGTAGTAGTATTGACGCGATTATAGAAGAGTAATTATATGACTTCCGTGGTATGGAAGTTCTATCTTTTCTTCACTCGTTATGAAGCGAGTGATGCTATTTTAAATGTATATGTGTCATATGTGTTACTTGATTTGAGTGTTTTATTACTTGTTTGCATTGTATGTGTATGTTATGACTTATTTCCACGACCAACAAGGTTAAGTAGTAATGCATAGGAGGGGTTCCTTGTTTGGATTCCACTTTTGCGGGATGCTCCACGCGTGAACCTTAACGACGTTGGGAGTGGAGAGATGCCATTTTTCCTTTCTCTTATTTTATGTATAGAATATGAGTAAAGATATTTTGGTTAGTTTGGAGTGATATCATCCAACTAAATTTGCGAGGCTATTACACTTCTAGTTCAAAATGGAACTAGTTATTTTATAATTTCTCTCCTAGATACGGGTTGAGATTTTATAAAGGTGGATTGAGGTGGGTAGGAGATTTTTGTCATTCGTTTAGTTATCTCGTGTGAGTGTATGATTGTTTGTTTTCTTTGTTTATATGCTTGTTACGCTTTATCTCCATGACCAACTAGTTAAGTAGGCATGTGTCGGAGGGGTTCCTTATTTGGATTTCGCTTTGCGAGACACTCCGCCGCATGAACACTTAACGATGTTGTGAGTGGAGAGGCACTACTCTTTTTCTTTCTTTTATTTATTTTGTTGTGGAGAGCTGGATTGGAAGGTTTAGCCGAGAATCACGTAGAGGAGTGATTAAGGGCTATTAAAGTGCGAGATAGAAGCACTGTATGTAGTTCTCTCCTCTAATCGATGTGAGGGAGACTGAGATACTAAGTCGAATTGAGACTTTGGGTTATGCCTTGATAAGAAGGCTATTTGAAAAGATGTATATATGTCATGGGATAGAATTTGTAAGGCTTCACAGAAAGTGAATGTCTGGTCACTTAAAAATCTTTAATGATACTATGGTGAGACGTAGAAGTAGGATTTTGTTAATAAGATTGTAAGTTAGAATTTTACCAGTCCCGATTATGTGTATTAGACCGTCACATCTTAATGATCGACAATGCGAGGTAGTAGTGTAACGGGAGGGTTCCTTGTTTGGATTTCGCTTCGGCGAGACGTCCCACGCATAAACCCGGGCGAATGTCAGAAGTTGAGTAAGTTAGTGGGCACTAGGGATATATTTAGTATTAGCTGCCTACGATTTAGATAGTATATATGTAGATAGAATTTAGGGTTATTAGGACGTTAGGTCTTTAGGGTTTGTGATGTTAATTTAGGAAGGCGGTAAGGAGTGGACCACGAAATAAGTCGTGGGTTAACTCTATGAGGGATTTGATCCCTAGGAACGAGATTTATGGGGTCTCAAGAGGTTTAGTAGTTTAGGCCGAAGGAGATGAGGCCTTTCTTAGATGTGGTGTTACGTGGTGACTTCAATTACGGGGAGTTAATGGAAGGGCTGACCTTCACTCCTGAGCCCATGATAGTGAGCTCGAGAGTGGGTTTAATGAATAAGTTTCTGCCAGGTTGGGGAGTAATAATACTGGAGCATAGACCCATTGTTTATGCATCTCATAAGCTTAAACTTGTGGAATGTATTATCCCCATCTTGAATTAAAATTCATCGTGGTAGTGATCACCTTAAATAGATAAGGCACTACTTCCTGGACAGGAAATTTGGACTTTCTCGCAAGAAACAAGTTATTGCAATATGTCGTGGGAGAAATCGAGTTGGTGCTCGGAGTTCAGAAGGACTAGTGAGTGGATATTTTCTCATTCGCTAAGGGAATGCGATTGGGGTAGTAGGTGTGTCGAGTAGAAAACCCGTTGGAGAAATTGGTGAGGGCATAGGGAGCCAAATGAAACGAACATGACTAGGGAGACTTGGTAGTAAGAATATTTCGGTCTATGATTGACCATTTCACATACTCACGTGAAGAGGAGTAGCGGTGAAGTGAAGAAGGGTATATTCATGGACGTTTGCATTTAAGTGCCAGGACTGTTCTGGTCATGATTCTATTTGAGAAAATGGTTGATCGTTTGACCAGACTGTTGCATTTCTGGCCATTATGGACGGACTACATGTAGAAGAGTACGCCCCATTCTTGATGGAGGAATGGTAGAACCGTGGGAGGTGCCTATCAAAATAGGGTGGACCGAGACTAGATATTCGTGTCGGAGGTTTGGTAAAGTTTCCATGAAGGTATGGGAACCTTATTAAAGGGGAGTATATTTTACCACACTAAAGTGGATGGGTGAATGGAGGAAGTCGACTTAATGCCGAGAGGCATATCATGAATGTACGCCTTAGGATACATGACTGACGGAGTAGTAGTGTGTATGGATGGAAATCCTTGTACAACCGTTAGGCTTTTGTATGGCCTTATGGATCATTTCCTAAGGCATTAGCATCGTGAGTGGCCTAGCATGGTCGGTTGAGTAATTCGTATACTCGTTGGATGGAACCAATGGGTAATATATTCCTTGGACCTGGAGTGGTCTCGGGACATTTCTTTAAAGATTTGGCTTTTGTGCCATACGCAGGGAGTGAGATGTAACATGATTAGGGAGGTTAGGATATTTTGCGCCAAGTTATGGGGGTGTTTTCTTCCGTAATAGGGAGATAGGATCATTAGTTAGAGAGGGAACGCTTTGTGCTATGCTACATCACAGAGGAGGTTAACTGAGATCGATAGAATCGACCTTAGTCCGGTTCCATTTGGGATGTTACAATAATAAGGGGTTGTTTAGGATGGTAGAATCCTAGTTTTGAGTAGTATACCCATTATCAGATTTAGGTATGCCCGAATTTTGGGGGCAAAATTCACTCATAAGGGGGGGAGTATGTAACAACCCTCGATTCTGGGAGGCTCATTTTATATTAATTTTATCGCATAAGGTAATTATATAAAATGTGGGGACTGGAGTAAATATTAATTGAATGGATTGAAAGTTAATATTTACTAGATTGATGTATATTTACTGTATGTGAAAGTAAATATCATGAAGTTGCATGTTTGTAGTGTCATGTATTTAAAATGACATTTAGGTTTAAATAAGATTGGAATTCGAAATGATTTATAAAAATTTCCGGATGCCAGTTTAGAGGGTGTAGTTAGTCTCGGAAGGTGCGAGACAGTTAAAATAAGTGCCATATTGTAGTTTTGTATTTCGGGCACTTTTACCTGGTTTTAGCTTATATGCATATTTGCGAGTCATTTTAATGTGGTATTAACCACTTAAGTTAGGAGAATTATGTTAAGCCACGATTTTGGTCTTTCCCCTTATTTCATTTCCTCATTTTATGTCTTAAAACATAGAGAGATAAAGAGGAGAAAGAAGAGAAAAATGAAGATTGAAGATGGATTGATGCTCCTACTCAAAGAAATCTGATATTTCCTACATCAAGGCAAGTATTCTACTTGCTAATATGTGATTTAAGTTGAATAGATTGTATGATATTTATGTATATTCATTTTGGAGATCAAAAATGGAATTTATGGGAATTAAACCATAATATTAGTTTTGATGATAAAAATTGTGGATTATAATGGTTATTAATCATGTAGGATAAATGTTGGGTAGATAAATGTTGTTTGTTGTGGGTAAAATTGAAGAGATTGGGGGTTTGGGAGAATTAGGTCTCATAACCCTTAAGACAAATTAGGCAAATCTGCAGAACCGAATCGATTCGGCCTGGACGAATCGATTCGCCTTGAGACAGTTTCCAGGTCTGGGTCGACCGAACCAATTCGGATGGTCCGAATCGATTCGGAAATTATGCAGAAAGTCAGGTTTTCTTGAGCGAATCGATTCGGATGGTCCGAATCGATTCGCTTTCCTGAGCCCAAATCCATTCGGAAGCCCTGCATTTTTAAGTAATTTTGTTAGTTTAGTTCCAATTCATTTTATTTAAATTTAGGGCCTAGGAACCTTCTTTAATGAAGTAAACTAAGTGTCCTAGAGTTGTAATTGAGTTAGTTACTTTCCCTACTCTAGGAATGGGTTATGTGGGGACTTTTCCGGGGTTATGCCTATTGATGTTAGGGCATCCTTTCTTCTAGTCAATTACTACAAAACTAAGAGTTATAATATTATGTTGGGAGACTTTAGGAGCTCATTCGAGCTATATTAGCCCTGGTGGTTTATAACGACACCATAAAAGTATGTTGGGATAATAAATTGGAAGTTCATTTATCCCTTCAAGGTATGATGATATTGGGTTTTAAAATAATACCCTGTAATGTTTGGAGGAAATTAGGAGTTTACTTACTCCTTTAAGGTTGTAGTAACGATATAAATTATCGTATGGCTCCGGATAATAAGTTATATTATTCACAAGAAGTAAATAGTAATGGTTTCTGATAAAATGAGACATATACATTGAAATGAGATGGAAATGGTATTGATTTTTGTAAATGATAATTTACTTAATCATGAAACTAGTAAATGATAATTTACTTGATTTTGAAAATGATAAATAAAATGGTTTAAACACACCTCTCTAAATGACATCATAAGGGAAGTCCGCGCGCGAGGTGATGCCCCCTGACAAATTAACGCAGGGTGGATATAGTCCACAGGCCATGTGAGCGCTTATTGTTGTATATTTTTCTGCGATGGGTAGGAGATTACGGGTGTGGTCTTGACTACCCCGCAGGCACATGGCCGCTTCCCGACGTCTTGCGATATAGGTGCCCAGGTTGTCTTATGATAGGCCCTAGAAGATGATGGTCATTTAGGGGCGCGCACAGTGGGGAAACCCGGACGGACGGTCTTAGAATTCGCTATATGTACATAAATATAACAGTTCATAATCAAGTGGGACTTGATGTATTTGATATGCCATATAGAGCGTGATGAAGTGCCACAAAGAGCACATATAGATGCCTCAAAGAGCATTTGAAAATGAGTATTTATCCTGATAAGGAAAGGATTTTTACAAAATGTAAAAGTGAGATAAAAATGCCATAAAGAGCATAACATTGTGATTTTATCTATATTTTCTGTTAAGGAAAAAGATATATGAGATAATTGGTACCCATGATAAGTTTTCAGATTAATGTTATTTGTTTTATCTTCCTGCTTAGTTATATTTTAAATTGTGTAGTTAGATAGTTATATCTCTCATCATGATTCATCATTCATAACTGTCATACTCTTTATTCATCTGGTAATCATATAGAACCGGGCCCTGACCCGTTTACATTTCTTGTTGCATATGCACCTTGTCTCCGCTCAGGTACTCCGACGCAAGGATGCCTGATTTGAATTCCTATTCCGATGTCCTCGGCGAGCCGTGATGCATTGCGGGTATTACGGGATACATTTGATGTAGACGTTTTCATTTTTGCATTCTAGTTAAGATCGAGTCTTTTTACTCGGGCGAAAGGCCCACGCTTTTGTAATTGTTTAATGTAATGTATTATATAAATCCACTACACCATAATGGTCAAATTGTCACCTTTCATCCGGCCACCCTTGTCATGGTCATTGACCGTGACAAAAAATACGCGTTTTTTGTCACGGTCATTGACCTTGACACGACCGTGACAAGAACTTGTGACGGTCAATGACCGTGACAAGCCCGTGACAAATTTACTTGTCACGGACTTGTCACGGTCAATGACCGTGACAAGTTCTTGTAATAATTGTCATGGTCAATGACCTTGACATGACCGTGACAATGTTTACAGCAAAATCCCTTTCCCCCTTCTTTTTTCCCTCCCGCGCCGTTCCCTCCCTCTCTCTCTCTCTCGACGCTGCTCTCTCTCTCTCTACTTTCAAGTTTAATTCTCTCTCTCTCTCTCTCTCTCTCTCTCTCTCTCTCTCTCTCTCTCTCTATGTTTGTGTGTATATATATGTGTGTATGTGTGTATATATGTGCGTGTGTGTGTGCATGTGTGGGGGGTGGGGCAGGGTGGGGGCAAGGTGGGGCAGGGTGGGGGTAGGGGGTTAAAAATGTAAATAAAGAAGTAATTTTCTATAAATTTCCAAAAATAATATCCAAAAATGTAAATGTAAATAATATCCAAAAATAATATCCAAAAATGTAAATTTGTAGTAATTGTCATCCGAAGTTGCTAAAAGCATCCGAAGTTAAAAAAGCATGAAAAATAAAATATTTTTTAAGATTTGTGGTGAATAACTAAAGTTAAAAAAAGTATTACTTTAGTCATTAAATTACTTTTTGAATTCGGGCGATGCGCGTAAATTTGTAGTAATTGTCTTATAATAAAAATCAATTAGTCTATGTTGTTGAAAATTTTGATCAAATTGGTGAGCCCTTCATATTTTAAAAATGTTGTTTTTATTCCTATAGAACAGCTTAGATAGTGTGTGTGTGTGTGTGTGTATGTGGTCAATACATGAATTTATTTTTGTATTTGAATTAACCCATGAATTTATTTTTGTATTTGAATTAACCCATGAATTTATTTTTGTATTTGAATTAACCCATTATATGAAACATACTTGAAATTAAATATAGTGCGCATAGATACTAGCATTCTAGTTCTTATGCGTACGCATTCAATAGCCCTTAGACCCGTTCGAGAGTCATTACCCCTGTAAGGAGATCTCTCGAATTGTCCCGTTTGGACAGTTTGAGACTGTATAATTTCTGTATAATATTCTTATTGGCTTAAAGTTGTTACTTTTGGAGGAAGTTCTGCAGTCGTATCTTAATGCTCTCTGGGTACATACTAGATTGACAAGTGTGACTGTTATTTTAATTGATCAATTGAAATAACACTCACACCTACCAATCTACGTCGTGTACTTGGAGAACTAAGGGGATATGCTGTCGAATTTTTTTCAAATCATAACAATGTGCATGAGCGGTTAAGTATATTACTGAAAAATGCAGTCTTGAATGGGATAGGACCACTTACCCTTTAATAGGTTAATTAAATGATGGAATATTTAAATAAAACATACTATAAATCTAAGTTTTGTTTACCTTTAATAGGTGTTTAGTTGTGGTAGCTGTGATGGGATATCCGAAATACAAAGAGTGGATGGGTGAGACTAATAGAATGGGGGATGTGTTTCGCAGAGGTGCTAACGAATTTGTGAAATATGCAAAGAGATGTCGTAATGATGAAGAGTTTTCGTGTCAGTGTGCTAGATGTAAGAATGGTAAGGTGTTTGAGTGGAAAACAGTTGAACTACATTTGTTAAGATCGGGTATGCAAGATAGTTATCGATTTTGGAGTTTTCACGGTGAATTGAAAGTTCCTTTTGTCCCCGACCAACATTCACAACAACCTTCAACAAGTAGAATAGATGTAGAAGGGGACGACGTAGATCATAAAATGTTAGAGGATTTAGTTGATGATGCGTACGGAGTTTATGAAGATGAGGAGAATGAGGTTACTGATGATGTAGAAGATTCAAGTGCTCGTGAAGATAACATGATAAAACTTGACGATGACTACCAAAGTTTAAAATTTAAGGCGACCCAACCGTTATACTCTGGCTGTGAGAAAGATCAAACAACTTTACATGCCATGGTTAGTTTGCACAGTTTGAAGACGCAGTACGGTTTGTCTGGCAATAGCGTGACGGGAATTCTGAAATGGGTGAAGGGCTTATTACCCAAGGTGAATACACTTCAAAATAGATATCCTGTTATGAAGAACAGTTTGAAAGGTTTGGGAATGAAGTATAAATCGATTCATGCTTGTGTGTATGACTGCATACTATACCGAAATGAGTATGAAAATCTCGATCGTTGTCCGGTATGCGATGAACCTAGATATGTCCAATCTACTAGTAAGGAAGGCACAAGCTCAAAAGTGCCTCAAAAAGTATTGAAATATTTTCCCGTTGGGCCTAGATTAAAGAGATTTTTCACAGTACCATGGATTGCAGAGGCAATGACTTGGCATGCTAGGGCAGAAGTAGGGGGTAATATCATGCGTCATCCTATTGATTCTACTGCCTGGCGGAGGATGAATTTTGAGTATCCCGATTTTGCTCGAGAACAACGCAACATTCGTTTGGCTATATCAACAGATGATTTCAATCCATTTGGAAATCTAAGCACCAATCAGAGTGTATGGCCAGTGATCCTAGCCCCACTCAACCTCCCTCCTTCTTAGTGTATGAGACCTGAATTTTCGATGATGGCTTTATTGATACCTGGGCCAAAGGCACCAAGTGATGACATTGATATCTACCTGGCTCCTTTGGTAGAAGAATTAAATGAGTTGTGGGAAGAGGGTGTGCAATCATTTGACTCTTTTAGAAAAGAAGAGTTTACGCTGAAAGCTATGTTGATGTGGGCAATTCATGATTTTCCAGCTTATGGGACATTATCCTGATGTGTAGTACATGGTTATTTGGGGTGTCCTATTTGTGGAGAGGAGAATGAATCTCTTCGTCTATCCTCTAGCTTAAAAAATGTATACCATTGCCACAAGAGGTTTTTACCCCCAGCTCATAGTTTCAGATTTGAGAAAGGTTCCAATTTTTTATTGGGTGGAGTTGAACATAGGCTACCGCCGAGACAACTTTCGGGTTCAGAAATTGAAAGTAAATCTTCTGAATGTGGCCCAAATATGCCAGGTAAGAATCCCAAATTTAAGAATGTCAAGCATAAGAAGACCCCAACTGGGAATGAAACTGAGATAAGAAAGGCGTGGTCTCGGAGGTCAATTTTATTTGACTTGCCTTATTGGAAGAAAAACCCGGTGCGCCATGTATTGGGTGATGCATGCAGAGAAGAACTTCGCTGAACATATTGTGGGTACTTGCCTTGGGGGGAGTCATTCGAAGGATGGAGAAAATGCACGAAAAGACCTTAAAACGTTAAAACTTAAACCACAACTATGGTTGAAAGAAGATAGTAGGGGAAGGACAATAATTCCCCCTGGTGCGTTTACTTTGACGAGTGAGGAAAGGAAGGTGCTTCTAGACACAATATATAATTTGAAGGGCCCATTTACTTTTTCGTCCAACTTGCAAAGGATTGTGAATTATGTTACTCATGATTTACATAAGTGTAAGTCCCACGATTGGCATGTGATCATTCAATTGGTTCCTTTATTGTTTAAGCACTGTTTCTCCAAGCACAATGATTTGAGTAGGGCTATTATGCAAATTAGTATTACCTTCTCCCTCTTGTGTGAGAAGGTAGTGAATCGAGAACACATAGTGGCCGCAAAATTGGCTGTGAACGAAGCGATTTGTGTATTGGAGAAGTACTTTCCCCCAGCATTCTTTGACATAAGTGTTCACTTGTTGGTACACCTATACGACGAGGCACTTCTTTGTGGTCCAGTTAGATATCAGTGGATGTATCCGTTTGAAAGATTGATGAAAGTTTTTAAAGATTACGTCAAGAATACGCGATATATTGCAGGATCAATTGCAGAGGAATACATCACCGTGGAGTCATCAATATATACTCGGGAATATATGCCTGACTCGACCAGCGTTGATGACACTGATGAATTCCTCGATGATGGTGGTAATGTGATGGGAAAACAAGTGAAATTAATGAGTTTGCAACATGAACAAGTAGCTCGTTATCTATTTGACACACATGAAGATGTCGAAGAATGGAAAAAGTAAGTTTCGAATATTATAATGTTTAACATTATTTTAGATTATTTTATACATGATTAATTTTGTAATATGCAGTAAATATGAATCCTGTGAGAACAATAAAAGACGAAAAATAATGGTACAATCAGACAGAGAATTTAGGTTATGGTTGACACAAGAGGTAATTATAATGAAAACAGTCGTTATATAACGTTACATTACACTCAAATTTTACCACTAATATAATTAATTTATTTATATTCTCAGCTCCTAAAGATGGGTGATGCGACATCAAGGCTTGCTCGTCTAGCCACTGGACCCTTGTTCGTGGCACAAGAGTACAAAAAGTATCGATTGAACGGTTACATTTTCGGCGCTATTTGTGGAGAGGAGACTGAATCTCTTCGTCAATCCGAACACTAAGAAATGCCATAATCCTATGGAGCGATGCTCTGCAAATTCCTCCCAACCGTTATGTAGCCAAACATCACCAGTTGAATTTGTCAATTCCACTTTCCATACCCCACCACTTGGAACTTCTAGAAAAACATGGGAGACCATTGAAAGGTGGAATTGACAACTTCAACTGCTGATTTTTGGCTACACAACGGTTCGAAGGAATTTGCAACGCATAACTCCATAGGATTATGGTATTTCTTAGTGAGCTCAAGTTTAGATATGAAGAGAATTATATTTGACACGATTGCCCGGGGTACATTAGTTGGAAGGAGGTGCCATATGAGCTCAAGTTAGCTGTTTGAGTGACACTACAGGTAATGTATTTATATTTATATGTCAATTTCGATTTCGATTTCAATTACGATTTATATTTATCTATATTTGAGGGGCGGATACTAATTTTACTTTATTTCAATTCAGGGGACAGGGAGTGTCCCTAAGGGTAGGCCACATATGCTCTATACTTATGTGGCTATCCGGACGAGAAGGGAAGGATAAGGAGGTGTTCCCAAGCGTCAAGGTACAAAATCTCTTTTCCATGCAAATAGTTTGTAGATTTGAGATAAAATGATGGTGATGTTGTTTCTTCTTAAATAGTTTCTTATTTGAATATATATTTGCATTATCTTTAGTTTGTTCGGATATATGATGTTTGGAACAGGTACAACGTTGCTATAACAGGTACAAATATACTGCTGGGCAGTGGCAGTGGCCATACTGCTCAGCAGATTTTTTTTAAATTCTGCCCAGAATTGTCACGGTCAATGACCGTGACACGTCCGTGACAACAGTTGTCACAGACGTGTCACGGTCAATAGCCGTGACAATTTTTTTAAAAAGGGCCACGGCTTTGTCACGGTTATAAACCGTGACAAACGTGTCACGATCATTGACCGCGACACGACCGTGACACAAAACGCGAGTTTTGTGTCAAGGTCAATGACCGTGACACGACCGTGACAAAAAAAGTTGTCTCGCCTCGAAATGTCACGGTTATTGACCTTGACAAGTTGGATTTGTCAAGGTCAATGACCTTGACAAATGGGCAGATTTGGTGTAGTGATCTATTGAAATTGTTTATCAATATTGTATATATCAGCGGACCGATAACATATTTGGTCCTCTTATTTGTCACTTGTTATTATAGTAATATATATACATCCCTGAGGTTTCCCCTATCTTTTCAGGTTTTGGGTTGTTTAAATTCTTTCTTTATCTTTAAAACAAAATTTTTGACAACCTGTTTTCTGAAATTTTGGGTGGTTATCCTGGATACTCTATATTTTGTTATGATGTTGAGAATGATTCCATCTATGATTCCGTTATATTGGAGTATTGGGCTGGCCACCCCTTATTTTGGTCAGCGGGTTGTCACACTCTTTTCAAACCGTGGCTTTCACGATGAGTTTATTATACTCTCGAAGCCCTTTCGTGTGTACAGTCATAATTATTTCAATAATAAACAAATCCTCATGGGTAACGGTTCTTACATGCATAAATCCTCCTTAATCAAATAAACATGTAGATGCCAAAATTCATAGGAGAACATCTCACCAAACTCAAATGTACATCATGAAGTCAAATCCTAATAAGCTTGTGCATGTGTATGTGGAGGCATAAACAAAGTCGAATCCATAAAGCAAGTCAAGTTAAAAAAAACTTCATAAATATGGTCAAGAATAATCTAAACATCTAAAGTCATAACCATATGTCCCAGCCACATGGAAATTGCGTAGTGAATTGGATTCAAACACACCAATATGCCACACCAAATGTGTAAAACTAAAACACAGAAAGAACTGAAAATCTTTTTGAATTTTTCAAAAACAAAATCTTTTTGTATTTTTAAAAAAATATAAAACCAAAATCTTTTTTTATTTTACTTTCAATATGACTCAAATAAAGAAAAATATAATACAAAAAGTACACATGTCATAACACTAGAAAACATAAATCATAGAGTCCAACTAGAGTATGACAAACAAAATCATGCAAGCAATCAATGATATGAAATAGCATGTGACGCATCATGTGCAAGCATGAGAGAATCAACCAATATAACATTTAGCATCTTAAAAATGGATTTCCTTGCCCAAATAGGTGTATACCTAACTCGAGAAGTTATGGGAATCGATGGGACACTATCCCTAAACTTCCTAGTACCTCTTCCAAGATCAAAACAAAAATGCCTAAGGTGATCTTCCCTACCACAACGTGAACATGTGTAAACGGGAGGAATGTTACCTATGGGTTGACCTTTTCTAATGTCCTTGATTTTGGTTGACCCTCTAAAACAAACATAATTTTGTCTTTAACACTCGAAACACTAGAACAAGAAAAGCCATTACGATCACTACTCAAACTACCCGAGTCTTTTAAATCATTTTTCAACTTTAAAATTTTTTACTCAAGCAAAGAATTAGACTCTTCTAATTTTAGGGACTCCTTCCTTAAATTATCAAACATACCTAGAAGGCTATCACGCTCACCCTCAAATAAAACAAGTTTATCCCTAAATTTTTCTCACGTGCCTTAAAATCAATAGTCATATTATTTTCATCCTCTTTAGCACAAACACAAACTCTAGAATTTATAAAGTCCGCCAATTCTTTTTCTAAAAATAGTACTTTATCACCACTCTCCTTTTCGACCACTTTTAATGATTTAAAGTTATCATATAAAGCACTAAACTTGTCACAAATGATATCTCTTTGATTTTGAACAGTTTTCAAAAGTTCCAAAACATTTTTAAAACGATTTTCCAGAAATTCAATTCTTTAGGCAAGCGTTAAATTCAAATGAGAATCCATCGAGAGAAAAAAAAATAAGCACAAGAGAGATGAATAAACAACCACCAAAAACACAGGTAAACGAGATCAAACACAATAACTTAGTGTAACCCGCTTGACACCAATTTGTAAAGTGGTAAAAATCCTGAGCTAAAGCTCTGATACCAATTTGAGAATGCAAAATAATTGTAGGGGTTGTTACAAACAAAGATTGCAATACCAATTTTAAATGCGAAAGCGAATTTTAATTCGATTTTATCTTTTTATCCTAATCATGCATCTATGGTGATAAAATAAATAAATCAAACCAAGCAAATACGACAAGGCCAAGTTTCAGGAAAAAATTCCCGTAGGGAAAAAACCTTTTATTGCACTAGTAACTTACAAATCGCCACTTACAAACTTACAAGTGAAATACCATAATGAATTTCCACAAAAAACCACAAAGACCGTAGCCTTCAAATCAACAATGATTCCCTTGAGTACCACAATGGACCGTAGCCCTCCGTTAGCCTAAGCCTTCGTCTTCGGCAGTGAATCTCTGCAAGTATCACAAGTCAGTAATGTAGATTCTCTCCACAAAGGTGATTGCAAAGATATAAAACTTTCTTGGGTTCTAAACTAATTCATAAGAACAATATTCAAGGATGCTTTGTTGTGAATTAAAAAGTGTTTTGGAACACTAAAACATGAAGAACTTTCGCATAAGATATATGGAAACGCTCTCCCAAAAGTCTTAAAAATCTGAACCATGAAACAAGTACTTAGAGAACGTTCACAAATTTTGAGGCGATGCGGTCGTTCGAACGACATCTCAAGGTCGTTCTAACGAGATGGTGATCTCGTTTGAATGAGATAAGTCTAGCTATTATTGATGTCCAAAAAAATAAAATAGTGAGACATTGTTTGAATCTCGCTACCAACGACATTGAATCTCGCTACTAACGACATGTAATCTCGCTACTAATGACATTGGATCTCGTTTCTAACGAGCCTTAAACATAAAAAGTTTCATTTTGAAAAAATAAAAACCCTGTTCCTTTTTGATAAAAAATAAACATCCCAAACATTATTCCGTAAATTAATTCAAACTCTAAATTATTTAATACCTTATTAAGATATCGGGAAGTCTTCAAACTTGGAGATGCTTGAGTTCGGTTCATTTTCTCGGTGCTTGACGATTTGTAACGGGATACGCCAAA
The DNA here is from genome assembly GCA_949130495.1 of Sambucus nigra. Taxonomy (NCBI): domain Eukaryota; kingdom Viridiplantae; phylum Streptophyta; class Magnoliopsida; order Dipsacales; family Adoxaceae; genus Sambucus; species Sambucus nigra. Next base: position 516,597,892 of record OX422214.1, on the reverse strand, counting down.
CTAGTCTAAAACTATGTTATTAACATTTCTAGAAAAATTATTCTTACATGTATAGATTCAGCTATTGTAACCATACTATAAGGACTATTGAAACCATAAATGCTAAATTCATTAAAAATGGTGTAGTCAGTGGGATTAATGAAGGTAGGGATGTAATCACTAAAGAAGTCAAGGTACAATTCCCTTTACATCGAATTCATTATGTTCCTATTTTTCTAACTGTAGTTGTCGACCCGAGGGTTGAATCGATTAATAATGAAGAACAACATAATGAGACTGTAACCAGACGAATATATTGTAGAAACACCACAAGAAGTAGCATTAAGGAGGATATCTCAAAGAAATATAATATCGAATATTTAAGATGATTATGTGGTGTATCTATAAGAAATTAAATTTAACTTAAGGGATATTGATGACCCAGTTACATGTGAACAAGTTGTTAATAGTAGAGATTTTAACAAATGGATTGATAAAATGAAAGAGGTAATACAATTTATAGATTTAAATTAAGTTTGGGAGTTGGTTGAATTTCTGAAAGGACATAAGCAAGTCGTGTGTAAATGGGTCTTTAAGATCAAATGCGACTCAAGGGAAATATCGAATGACATAAAGCTAGACCTCTCGACAGAGGTTTTAAACAAAGAGGAGGTATTGATTATGTAGAAGCAGTTGTTATGCAACACAAATAAATATGAGAGAAAGATTATCAAGAAGAGAACAAGGAATAGAATATGCCAATCACACAACAAATGATGTACATGGTTCAGCCAAAATGTGCCTACGTCCACGGTGGTGCAGTCAATGTTATTTCTATATACTCCGGAGAGTGATTACGGAGAATACAACTTGTCCTTTTGCCCCGGACCTAGGATTTAATATATACATGTGTATGCAGATGAGTGGGGGTCATGGGTTCCTCCACGTTTTCCATTTCTCCCATAATTTCCCTTCATGGGATCGTGGGGGGAGACTGGATTAATTATAAAAGGAACGGGGCCTGGACTTTGGGCCGCCAGGACTGGGCTACTCGTCCAGGCCCATAGTTCTAAATTTTGGGTACCCACAATTGCCCCTAATTTTGTTGGACCATGTTTATGGGTTCAATAGATTTAAATGAGCAGCCATCATGGCTGATTTGTGATTCTTCAAAAATTGTGCAGTTGCTTTGGAGACACCCGCTTCGCTATCTGTGCGCTATGATTAGAATTGAAGGCTTGTTGGGATAGCCACTTTTCCATTCATCGTTTCAGCCTTTCCAGTACTCTTCCTTCTTCTGAGAACTTTAGTGCCTCGTACCTTCTTCTCTGAATCCCCATTCCCATTGCTTCTTAGTCGTCTTGAGCTCGTGCTTCTTCATCACTCGAACCGATCTTCTGTTTTGTAAGTTTCTCGTGACCTTTCTCTGCATTTTCTCTTTGGTTTGTAAAGTTCCTTTGAGTTTTTCAATGGCGAAGATTGGAAATAGGTCAATCTCTGAGTTTAGGAAGTTCTACAATAGTCCTGAGTGGGTAGATATTGAATGTTGTGCCTCCCCTCCTAGGAACGTTAGGGATATAGAGGATGCCCACTGGATCCATGTCTTGTTGCTTTCCCAGGGGGGACTCACTTTCCCCCCTAATGATCTTTTTCTGCATTTTTTTGGTTATTTCAGTATTGTTCCCGCACAGTGCTCGCCCAATGTGTGGAAGATAGTAAATGGCGTCCATAGAATAAACCAGTTGTATGGTACAAGGTTAGGACTTGCCGAGATCTGTTTCTGTTATTCCTTCTCTCGAACTAGCTCAGGTGTCTTATATCTTAAAGTTAGGAATCCTGATAGGGTATTGGTAGTAAACCTACCTGATTCCCATAAGGACTACTGGCAAGAGGGTTTCCTTGTCAGGAATTGGCAGTTCCCTCCCCAGTTTGATGGGTCGAGGTCTGAGAGGTTCACTGTTCCTTTTTACGGGGAAGAATATATAGGTAGACGTTGCACTGTTATTTCGACCTTTGCTGACTTGTGATTTTTCTAACCTCTCTTTGCTTTTTCTTTTACAGCGAGGATAAAGAATTTGGATCCTGCTCTCAGCGAGGTTCGTATCTCGGAGTTGGTGAAAGCTTGGAATATTAGGGAGCCTCTGGGTGACGGTGAGCATCCCAGATATGCTGCCTTTTTGCTCGAGTATAAGAACACAGGCTCCAGCTTCATAGCACGACCCGTGGACAGTGTTCCAGAGTTTGATTCCTTTGGAGAGGTTACAGCTGAGCCTATCCAGTTGGACGAAGAGGAGAGCAGCTCTGAGGGTGAGCTTGTAGGTGCTGTGAGTGGTGTAGGAAGTTCTGACAGTAGTAGTTCTTCTGGAGAGGATTCCGAAGCTTAAGACTCGTCGAGCACTACCAGCAGTTCAGGCGAAGATATGCCTCCAAGGAAGAACCTGATTAGAGACGATGATGATGAGGACCATGTTCTTCTTGGACAAAGGTCGAAGAAACATAAGACTTCTTCTGGGGCCGTGGCTACTGGTTCTCGGTCTTCCACTCAGGAGCAAGAGAGGAAGAGGAGAGAAGAGGAGCAGGTGAGAGAGAGGGAGCGAAAAAAGGAGGAGGAGAGGAAGAAGGTGGAGGAAAAGAAGAAGGTGGAGGAGAGGAAAAGAATGGAGAGGGAGAGAGAGGAAGAGAGAAGGAAGATGGAGTCGAGGACGAAGGCTGGGCAAGCCTTGGTCCCAGTGTCAGCTTTTCCCGAGGGGGCCTCGGTTGCCACTTCCCCTCCGCTGGCTCCTGCACTGCTTGAGAGGGCAGTTCTTCCTACAGATCGCCAGAGGGCACTGGGGTCTGATCAATTAGCTCTCCAAGCTAGACAGAGACTGGCCTTGGTAAGGTTCTTTCCCTTTTCTATTACTTAACAATTTTTAATGTTTTCTTCTTCTTGATTCCTTCCTTACTTTTGGCAGTTTGTGACGGACTTTGCTGTGCTCTACCGCTCTCGTGACGAGTTGGTGAGGATGAATGGCGAGCTGGAGCAGCAGAAGTCTGCTCTGGAAGTCAGGGGATCTCGACTGGAGGCTGACCTGAAGGCTGCTGATGCCGCCCGAGCTTCCTCTGATCTGGCACTTATCAATTCTAACCGAGAGAGGGATGCGGTGGACAAGGAGCTGAGCGAGCTGAGGCAGGCCTATGACTTAGTCTGCTCGAGCAAGCTGGGCGTGGTGGAGGAGAACAAGGCCCTGATCGAGCAAGTGAAGGAGAAGGAGTCCATGGTAGCCACCATCAAGGAGGATTCATACAACTTTGGATGGGATGCGGCTTATGAAGACGCCGAAGTTCAAATAGGCTATATCAGCCGTTTGAACTTCAAGAAGGGCTGGAACAAGGCCCTCCTAGCTGCTGGTGTTGATCCTGAGTCTCCGTTGTTCGATGAGCACGACCCGGGTCCAAGGCCAACCGTGGATGAAGAAGCCCCTGCTCCAGCCATCGAGGGTGTTGATCTTACTTCTCAGACAATTGCTGCCAATGCTGGTCCTGCCTAGGCGAACGAGGGTATCTCTATAGAGGGGGATGCCTCTGCTGCTGCTGATAAGGGGAAGTAGGCAGCCACCCCTGGGCAGCCGAGGTTGCTAGTTAATCCCTCTTTAGGATTTATTTTGTACTTTTGTTTGTAATTTTCTATTTCTTGATCGATGTAATTTGACCTTCAATAATGAAATAAAGAGGCTTCTTTGTCCAATGTATTGATTGATTTCTCTTTCCTTTGCACTTTTATATCTTGTAGTTGACTGATGTAGAAGACTATATTCCTGCCACATCTCAATTGGGCAGGACCCTTGGTCTTAATGCCAGTCCTGAGGTTCGCCAGGCCTTTGTTAGGCTTTGCAAGTTTGTTAAGTCAAGGAACCAAAAATATAAGGATCAGTCCGAGCTGGTGGCCAAGCTGAAGGACAGGCTCCAGGAGATGGGTGACATTGGTGCTTCTGTACAAGAGGAAGTCAATGTTCTGAGAGCGAAATTGTTGGAGGCCACCGAGATAAATAAAGTTAGGGAATTCCTGCAGCAGGAGAATAAAAATCTGAGGAGAGAAGTCATGCAACTTAGAGAGCATGCGCCGAGCACTGCTTCAACGATTCTGCAAGGCTCCTCATCTTCGCGAGCTGGACATACTCCTCCTATGCCGCGAGGTTCCACTCGCCCTCCCCTCCCGCGAGCTGGTAGGAGCACCAGGGGCAGGAACAGGGAGGCAGAAGAACAGCGGGATAAGGAGATGGAAGAGCTTCATGATGATGTCCGCCGAGCATATGTAACTGCTGCTGGGCTCCAAAGGGACGTTACTCGATTGCGGCATTTATTTAAGAAGGGTCCTCGACAAGCATGGGCTGACGTTTATGACCAAGGCTGGTTAGATGCTCCCACAAGATTATCCGAGTTCGAAGAACTTTCTTTTATCAGAGGGTGGTTGAGTGCCTTGAAAGAACTCCAAGTCTTGAGGAACTCAGTTTTGTGGTATTGTCATGAGATGTCCTCCTTTACTCTGATGCCCAATCCATTCAGGAGGGATGATAGATGGATCCCTATTGATGCCATTCCTCGGCAACTGTTAGAGTTGGACGCAGATGAGGTTGTGGAAGAGCTGGTCCCTGCTCCTGATGATGGACGAAGAGCTAGAGTGGCAGACTATCTCGTTCGGAGGCTTCCACCTTCTTGAATTTTTTGCAACTCGTTTTTCTTTTGATAATGTAAAGGCCTTGGGCGAGCTTCGCCGACTAAACGTGTATTATCGTTGTTGTAAATATAACAAGTTGTTATTCTTTTGCCTTTTTTTTATAATGTAAATGCTTTGGGCGAGCTTCGCCGACTAAACATGTATTATCACTGTTGTAAATATAAGAGATTAATGAAAAGTTTGTGTTTTGGGCAGCTTTGCCGACTAAACGTGTTCATCCAATCTTTTTATATTCTTGCTGCTTCATAATTCTTTTTGTTTTGCCATGCAAGTGTCCCCCCAGTCCAGTATAATACCAAACTACCATTGTGCCCCATTTTACATTTTAGGTTGTGTCGTCACACTCCCTTAGGCCTAAGTAGGGCAATTGGCGAGGACACACCTGGTATTGGATGTCTTCATCCGGTCAGGATTTTACTCAACCAAAGTAGGTTTGGTGGCCAGTATGAAATCTGGTCGATTTGCCTAAGAATCCTCTGTAGGGATTTATATATTGCCAGGGGCAATGCTAAGAGGTCTCTCGTGTTTCATGACGATGACCTGAGGAGGGTATCCCCCTGCTATATCGACCATCGTGCCTGTGATTTGGAAAAAGATGTGTGATAAAATGCAGCTACTGATTTCATTAGTAATAAGGGGAATGAATTGTTCCTTTCACATAACAAATACAAGAAAAAGATTCAACAATAGAATTCCTTGAGAATCTAAAAATAGAATTTCTTGAGATTGGCTGCATTCCATGATCGTGGTATCTCTCTGCCCTCCATTATTTCTAAATGATATGCACCTTGCAGGTCGTCCCTAGTTACTTTAAATGGTCCTTCCCAGTTTGGGCCTAGCTTGCCGTCTGATGACCTTACTGTGCTGCCCAGGACCTTCCTTAGAACATAGTCTCCAACTTGGAATCTTCTTGGGTTAACCATTTGGTGGTAATGCCTTACGAGCTGTTGTTGATAGTTCGCAAGCTTCACCAGGGCTAGTTCTCTACGCTCGTCGGCAAGGTCGAGTTCAGCGAGCAGCGCCCCATCATTCTGGCCTTGGTCGACAAGGTCGGACCTCATTGTAGGCAAGCTCGCTTCTAGTGGAATGACTTCTTCCATGCCATATGTTAGCGAAAAGGGGGTTTCTCCTGTTTCTCGCCGAGGTGTTGTTCGGTATGCCCACAGAACATGGGGAAGCTCGATTGCCCATGCCCCCTTGGCTCGCTCCAGTCGCTTCTTCAGTCCATCGATCACAGTTTTGTTGGAATCTTCTGCTTGCCTATTGCTCTGTGGGTAGGCCACTGAACTAAAGTTGTGCCTGATCCCGTGCTCGTTACAGAAGTCCTGAAAGGGGCCACTCTCGAATTGGGTCCCATTATCAGTGATGATGGTTCTGGGGATTCCGAATCGAGTGATTATATTCCTCCATATGAATCTTATCATGTCAGCGTCTCGAATTTTTGCCAATGGTTCTGCCTCGATCCATTTGGTGAAGTAGTCAGTTGCAACCAACAGGTATTTGCGATTGCCCGCAGCAGTGGGTAGTGGTCCTACGATGTCCATCCCCCATTGGGCGAAGGGCCACGGGCTGGTTAGGGATTTTAGGTCGCTGGCTGGTTGGTGGATCATTGGAGCGTGAAACTGGCACTTGGGACATTTGCGGACATATATTACGGAGTCCTTTTGCATATATGGCCACCAATAGCCTTCCTTCATTGTTCGAAAGGATAGAGACCTTCCTCCGACATGACTTCCACAGATTCCTTCGTAGAGCTCGCACAGCACCTGCTCGACATCGCCTGGGTGGACACATCTAAGGTAGGGACCGGAGAAGGACTTCTTGTACAAGTCGCCACCTGTGGATAAGTGAAAGCGAGAAGCTTTGACTCTTATCTGGTGGGCGATTTTCTTATTCTTGGGGAGCGTGCCCTCCTTTAAATAGTCTCTTAAGGGGTCCACCCAGCTGGGGGTTGATCCCACCTGGAGTATTTGTTCCACGTTTGGCAGCTTGCTATTGTGGTTAATGCTTGGACGAATGCGGAAATCGATGGGAATGAGCCTTTTAAGACTAGAATCAACTGCCGAGCTTAGGGCTGCTAGGGCATCGGTTTGACTGTTTTGCCCTCTGGGAAACTGCTGGATGTTGATCTCCTCAAAGCTCGTCATTAGTTTCCTCACCAGGGAGAGGTATGCTGCCATCCTTTCATCCTTCGCGTTGTAATCTCCACTTATCTGATTGGAGACTAGTTGAGAATCGCCGAACACCTGTAAACGTTTTGCTCCCAGAACTTGCGCCTTTTGGAGACCGACTATTAGAGCTTCGTACTCTGCTTCGTTGTTGGAGGCTACAAATCCAAGCCTGATCCCTTGCTCAAGGATGGTGTTTTCTGGGGTGATGAGGACGATGCCTACGCCTGCCCCCTTTGAGTTGGAGGCTCCATCAATGAATAGTTTCCAGGTTTCCACTGTTGCTGGGTTTTCTTCTTGCTTTGTTGGTTGAGGTTTGTTGGGGAGTTCTTCGCCAGTGAATTCGGCTATAAAATCAGTGAGGATCTGACCCTTGATAGCGGTCCTTGGTTGAAATTGGATGTCGAACCGGCCGAGCTCGACTGACCACTTAGACAATCTGCCCGACAAATCCGCTTTCCTCAGGATCGCTTTAAGGGGGTGCGAAGTAAGGACGATGATAGTATGGGCTTCAAAATAATACTTCAGTTTCCTCGAGGCTATCACTAGTGCAAAGGCGAGCTTCTCTAATGGCAGGTACCTTTGCTCGGCGTCTAATAAGGTCTTGCTCGCGTAGTAAACGGGGTGCTGGATTCCTTCGACCTCGCATATTAATGCCGAGCTGGCAGTGTGACTGGATACCGAGAGGTATAGATATTAAGAATCCATTGGTTGTGGTATGACAAGAAGCGGTGGAGAGCTTAAGTAAGACTTGAGCTCGTCCAATGCTCGTGAGCAGTCCGAGCTCCATTCTATTGGTTTATTCCCTTTTAGAAGTCAGAAAAAAGGCTGGCACTTCTCGGAGGATTTGGAGATGAAGCGATTCAAGGTAGCGAGCATTCCAGTGAGCTTCTGCACGTCCCGGACTGTTCGAGGTGGTTGTACCCTGTTGATTGCATCGATCTGGTCCGGATTAGCTTCTATGCCTCTCTTGCTGACTAAGTATCCAAGAAATTTTCCTGACTGGACACCGAAGGAACACTTGCTCACATTAAGCTTCATTCAGTATTTCCTGAGGATTTCGAAGGTCTTTGACAGGTCTGAGAGGTGATTTTCCTTCTTCTTGATCTTAACGAGCATATCATCGATGTAGACCTCCATTGTATCTCCCATTTGATCCTTGAACATTTTTGTGACCAGCCGCTGGTAGGTTGCCCCTGCATTCTTGAGCCCAAATGGCATGACTTTGTAGCAATATAACCCAACCGTCGTGATGAACGCCATTTTGTCTTGGTCTGGGGCATACAAGGGGATCTGGTGATACCCTGAGTATGCGTCCAGGAAACTTATTCACTCGTGAGCTGCAGTGGCATCTACTAGTTGGTCTATCTTTGGGAGGGGGAAACTATCCTTTGGGCACGCTCTATTGAGGTCTGTGAAGTCGATGCAAACTCTCCACTTCCCGTTGTTCTTAGGATCCACTACTGGGTTGGACAACCACTTGGGGAATTTTACTTCCCGTATGGATCCTGCATCCAACAGTTTTTCGACCTCCTTTTCGACCGCTTTAGCCTTCTCAGGTGCAGCTCTTCGTGCTTTCTGCGCGACTGGCTTGAATGTGGGGTCGACGTGCAGCTGATGACAGGCCATACCAGGATCAATGCCAGGTAGCTCGTATGGTTCCCATGCGAAGACATCTACGTTGTGTCTCAGCAAGGTCGTCAACTCCTTCTGTTCTCGATCGGTGAGAGATGCTCCAATCAGGAATACTCTGCTACTGTTACCAACTTCGGCTATAACTTCTACCAGGTCCTCGATGACACGCTCGGAGGGGAGGAGCCTGGTCTCCTTTACTCCTGGTCTTCCATACTTTAGTTGCTATTTAGAAGTTATCACACCCTCTTCAACTTTCTCGCTGGGTTGCCCGGCCTTCTTCTCTGGCTTTGGTCGGATGGCTGCTATGAAGCACTTCCTTGCCATTGCTTGGTCGCCATGGATCTCCATTACTCCTCGCTCGGTTACATACTTGAGCTTCTGATGGTAGGTCGAGGAGACCGCCTTCATTGCATGAAGCCATCCTCTGCCGAGGATGGCCTGGTACGGCGATTCGATGTCAACTACCAAAAACTCAATCATTTTGGAGACGTTCCCAACACGAACTGGCAGCACTATCTTGCCTAGAGGCATGGTCATTTTCCCGGCGAAGCCGACCAAAGGAACAGTAGCTTCCTTTAGGTCGGAGACGCTCAACTTCAATTTTCTGAACAGGTCGAGGTACATTACTTCGGATGAGCTTCCTTGATCGACGAGCAGCTTGTCGATGTCAAAGTTGGCTATCCTGAGGGTAATGACCAGAGCATCATGATGTGGGGTCCTTACTCCCATCAAATCTTCATCCGTGAAAACAATATGCTTGTTATAGTTGACGTCCTCTGCTCATCGACGTTTTCCCGACTGTGATTTTGCTGGATCGATTTGGAAGGCCTGCATTACCGCTGTAAGTTTTTTCAGTTCCATCCGAGCTGAGTTCCCTTGTATCAGTTTGACGTCAGATACTCCGTGAATTATGGCGAACTCGTGTACAACATCATCCTCCAGCACATTATCGGGTCTCATCTCTCCGTTGGCAGTCACTTTCTCTGCCTTTTTCTCCACAAAGTCGTTCAAATGCCCAGACTGGGCCAACTCTTCGAGGTGAGACTTAAGATCTTTGTAGTGCTCGGTCTTGTGCCCTCCTTCTTTGTGAAAAGCGCACCTCAACGCATTGTTTCTCTTCGAGGGATCTCCCCCATCTTCCTGGGCCACTTGATGAATGGCTCATCCTTGATCTTCGCGAGAACCTTGTAAATTGGTTCTTTGAAGACGGTGTTGACCGCCTGGAATGCTTTTGATGCGTCCTGGTTCCCTACGTTTTTGGAGCCATTTTTGCCCCCGTTCTTTCCTCCTTTCCTCTGGTTCTCAGCTTTCTCACCTACCTTAGTAGTGAGCTTAGTTCGACCGTTTTCTCCTGTATTAGAGCGGGTGACATCTTCCACCTTTGCGTATTTCTCGATTCGGGCCATAAGGTCGTCAATGGTCATAGCTTCCTTCTTTGTCAGGGATTGGTAGAGGAGGGAAGAATTAGGGAGCCCAATTTTGAAAGAGGCCACTGCCACCTCCTCCGCGCAATCTTCGATCTCATTGAATAACTCCCAGTACCTCTTCGCGTATTCGCGGAGGGTTTCCTGAGGCATTTTCTTCATTGTCAGTAGAGCATCCATCCCTTTGGGATGGGAGCTACTGGTAATGAATCGGGCAGTAAAAAGTTCGGCTAGGGATTTGAAATTCTTAATTGATCGGTGGGGGAGCCTTTCGAACCACTTCTGTGCTACATCATGAAGGCTTGAGGGGAAAATACGGCACATCAGGGCATCACGGTGACTCCAGAGGGTCATTGCCTGTCGGTATTGCCTGACGTGATCGATGGGATCAGTATTTTCGTCGTAAACCTTGAACCTTGGAATGGCAAATTTCTTGGGAGCTTCCTCCTCTTCGATTTCTTTCATGAAAGGTGACTTCATCTGGGTTTTGAGAGCTCGCCTCGCGAGTTCTCTAGTTGATATTGTCCCGTGGTGAGCGGGATGCTGGTCCATCTCCCTGCGGACCATGTTTAGTATGAGCTCGTCGCTGCGAGCAGGGCTCTAGTGGCGGCGAGCTCTTCGAAGCTGTTCGCGGAGGTCGTCGTCTGACTCACCTCCTTCGTCTCTTTGAGATCCTCTCCTAGGGCTCCTTCCTCGGCTGCGAGACTTGCTCGCCTGAGGGCTAGGAGTACGATGTGGGCATCTCCGATTATCAAGACGAAGCTCCCTTTATAGTCTGTCCAGTCTTCTTTTCAAACGAGCATTCTCAGCCTCGTACCTGAGAGAAGACTCTCTCTGCTCGTGGAGCCTTGCCTCGTACGCATCAATCAACCTGGATATCTGCGTGGACCTCGCTGGTCCCTGACTTTCTTCTGAGGCTGGTCTTTCCAGGCGAGCTCTCTGATCTGAATGCCGGACTTCAGACCTAATCCTGCGAGGATCAGGTGGCTCTTGAATATCTCCTGCTTGGGGGGCATTGCTGCTGTGACCAGACATCTTAAACTCCTTTCTTTATGTGGGCTCTTCTCAGGGAAATATGAACGCTTCCCACAGACGGCGCCAATTGTAGAAGCAGTTGTTATGCAACACAAATAAATATGAGAGAAAGATTATCAAGAAGAGAACAAGGAATAGAAGATGCCAATCACACAACAAATGATGTACGTGGTTCAGCCAAAATGTGCCTACGTCCACGGTGGTGCAGTCGATGTTATTTCTATATACTCCGGAGAGTGATTACAGAGAATACAACTTGTCCTTTTGCCCCGGACCTAGGGTTTAATATATACATGTGTATGGAGATGAGTGGGGGTGATGGGTTCCTCCACGTTTTCCATTTCTCCCATAATTTCCCTTCATGGGATCGTGGGGGGAGACTGGATTAATTATAAAAGGTGAGGGGCCTGGACTTTGGGCCGCCAGGACTAGGCTACTCGTCCAGGCCCATAGTTCTAAATTTCGGGTACCGACATATTATATTAAGGCTTTCTCTCCTATTTCAAAGAACGATTCTCTTAGAATCATATTAGCATTGGTGGCCCATTATGATTTGAAGTTACACTAAATGGATGTGACAAACATCTTTTCTTAATGGGAGTTTAGAAGAAAAAGTCTATATAACACACCTAAAAGGATTCATAGAAGAAGGAAAGGAAAACATGGTATGTTTGTTAAAAAAATAAATATAAGGACTTAAACAAGCTTCTCGACAATGGTACCTTAAGTTTCATGATACCATTATCTCCTTTAAGTTGAGAAACATTATTGATAGGTATATATAACTGAAGATCAGTGAGAGTAAGTTTGTATTTTTAGTGTTATATGTTAATAACTTGCTTATAGCTAGCGATGATCTTGGTTTGCTAAAGGAAACCGATAATTATTTTGAAGAATTATGAAAGGAAAGATATGGGTGAGGCATCATTCGTGATTTGGATAGAGATATTCTAGGATATATCACATGAATTGTTAGGATTATATAAAAAATCTTACATTAACAAAGTTTTAAAAAGATATAGCATGGAAAATAGTAATCCCATTAACGTTCTCATTTAGAAAGGTGATGTGAGAGCTCTGATACCAATTTGAAAAATCGATGAATGATCTTGCACCACTTAGAGAGAGTGGAAGGCACTGATACCACTATGAGAATGCGAAAACGAATGTGTTATGAAAAGTTTCCAATTTGAGAGTGCACAATTATTAAACGGTGTTAACTTATTAAATATATCCACCCCAAATTTTATCTTTTTTATCCTAAACATACATCTATGTCATAAAAAAGATAAATCAAACCAAGCATTCAACAAAGACAATGTTTTAGGGAAAAAAACCTTTCAAGTAAAATATTTATTCACTTTAGAGTTCTACAAGACAGTCGACTTACAGACTACTTGAAAATTACCACAAGCATAATGCGTTAATCTTCGCAAATCTCTAGTGAACAACTATTATCCTCGCAAGAATCATAAGACCATAGTCCTCCTTTAGCCTCAACTTTCGTCTTCAGTATTGAGTTGTAATACTCCGTATTTTTATGACTTTTAATTTTGGGGATTTATTAAATTTAATTAGAGATATTAATTTAATATTAATCCGAAAAATCATTTAGATACTTAATAGCGTGATGAGAATTAGTAATTATTTTGTTGTAAGTTACTTTATGGGAAAAGTAAGTGGTGTAATTAAATTTAGTAAAATTATCATGAGAATCTAATTTGATAATTTTGGAAATTTATCGGGACGCGCTTGAGGGTACATTTCTATCCATGGTACTATGGGTCGGGTTTTATTTGATACTAGGGCGACACACTCTTTTATAGCTACTTATTTTACGAAGGCCTTAGGATTATTAGCCACATCAGAGAGCACTGTGACGTGTGTAGACTCACCACTGGGAAATGGATCGTTAATTTTCTTTATATGTCGAGGCGTGGGAGTAGAGATTGGTAGATTGATTTTACCAGCAGACATGTTGGTCTTAGATATGCACGAGCAAGACGTTATTATTGGTATGGATTGGCTCGCAGCGTACAGAGCCATAATAAATTATTTCGGTGGGAGTATTGTCTTTGCCATTCCGGGACAAGAGATGTTTGTAGTGGTGATGCCTCACCCAGAGGGAGGCTCTACCGCTCATTTGTATTACATAGAGGAGGATACCTCTAAGGAGGTTGTGATTCTCTTAGACTCGATCCCAGTTGTTCGTGAGTATTCTGATGTATTTCAGGAGATACCAGGCCTACCCCCCAGTCGACAGATAGATTTTGTCATAGATTTATTATCGGATACTCGACCGATAGCACGCACTCCATACCGCATGGCTTCGATGGAAATGCGAGAGTTACGAGACCAGATAGAGAAGCTGTTAGGTCAGGGCTTTATTCATAGGAGTACCTCACCTTGGGGTGCTCCAGTTTTGTTTGTGAAAAAGAGAGATGGTTCACTGAGGCTATGTATGGACTACTAGGAGCTGAGCAAGGTCACGATATGGAACAAATATCCGTTGCCTCGAATCGATGATCTCTTTGACCAGCTGAGGGGAGAAACTTTCTTTTTGAAGATAGATTTGAGGCCAGGATACCATCAGCTACGTATTAGGGAGCAGGATGTTTCGAAGACTGCTTTCTTGATGAGATATGGGTCTTACGAGTTCAGAGTGTTTCCATTTGGACTCACAAATGCTCCAGTCGTATTCATGGACCTGATGAACCGTGTGTTCAGAGAGTTCTTGGATCAGTTTGTCATCGTCTTCGTAGATGACATACTGATATATTCACAAAATGAGGAAGAGCATGCTGAGCACTTGAGGCATGTTCTTCAGACCCTGCGAGAGCATCAGCTGTATGCTAAGCACGAGAAGTGCGAATTTTAGTTACAGGAAGTACAATTCTTGGGACATGTTGTTTCTGAACAGGGGATAGCGGTTGACCCGAGTAAAGTGTCAGCGGTGAGGGGGTGGGGATAGCCCACGACACCGACGAAAGTGCGTAGTTTCTTAGGGTTAGCCGGGTACTATAGAAGATTCATTCAAGGGTTCTCCAAGATAGTGGGTCCATTGACCAACTTGACTCGCAAGGGGGTACCATATATTTGGGGCGATCCTTGTCAATTGGCTTTCGACAAGCTAAAAGACAAGCTTACTTCAGCACAAGTCCTTGTTTTACCTAAGCCGGGTGTGGAGAATTCGGTTTACACCGACGCCTCCTTACGGGGACTTGGGGAGTACTTCAGCAGGAGGAGAAGGCCATAGCTTTTGCCTCCTGTAAGCCTAAGCCGCACGAGAGGAACTACCTCACACACGACCTAGAGTTAGCAGCGGTTGTCTTTGCATTGAGGATATGGAGACAGTATTTATTGGGGGAGAAGTTCCGTTTATTCACAGACCACAAGTCACTGCAGTACCTGTTCACTCAGCGAGAGATGAATATGCATCAGCGCAGGTGGTTAGAGTTCGTGAAAGACTATCAGTTCGACATACAGTACCATCCGGGGAAGGCTAATGTAGTTGCTGATACATTGAGCCGTAGACCGATAGACGATATAGCGAACGTATAAAAAGCAAAGTGGAAAGAGTTGGGTCACCAAGATGCAGTAGCCCGTTCCTTCATATCTGCCATGACAATGACACCCGAGATTGTTATGAGGGTAATACAGACACATACAATAGACCCATTTTTCCAGGAGAAGATTGTATGACTTTTAGCTGAGGGTGCTGAGTCCTATTCTGTTAGTTCCGATGGGGGTTTGAGGTTTAATGGGAGATTGGTGGTTCCAGAAGGAGCAGACTTACGTCATGCAGTGATGACCCAGTCTCACGGGTCCCGATTTGTGGTGCATCCTGAGGGAGATAAGATGTACCAGGATATGAGGCAACAACACTGGTGGAGTGGGATGAAAAAGGACATTGTTGAATTCGTGTCCAAGTGTTCAACTTGCCAGATGGTAAAGGTGGACCATCAGAAACCGTCAGGGTTGCTTCAGCCGTTGGAAGTACCCGCGTGGAAGTGGGAGAGTATTTCCATGGATTTTATTACTGGGTTGCCTACATCACAGCGGGGCCACTACTCCATCTGGGTGATTGTGGATCGTTTGACCAAGGTGGTCCATTTTCTGCCAGTATGAACAGACTATACCATGGGCCAGTATGCTCAGTTGTTCATTGCTGAGATTGTTAGACTATATGGGGTGCCCCTGAATATTGTGTCAGATAGAGACAAGATTTTCGTGTCGCATTTCTGGGAGAGCTTTCAGGAGGCCATGGGTATAGAGTTGAGGTTGAGTTCACCTTATCACCCATAGACAAATGGAAAAATAGAGCGTACCAATCAGATGTTGGAGGATATGCTATGCATGTGTGTCCTTGATTTTAGGGGAGGTTGGGAGCCACATCTTCCACTGGTAGAGTTTGCTTATAATAACTCTTATCAGTTCACGATTGGCATGGCTCCATTTGAGGCATTGTATGGAAGGCCTTTTCGTTCCCCAACTTGTTGGCTAGAGGTAGGAGATAACAAGTTTCTCGGACCAGAGGTGATTCATGAAACCTCCGCTAGGATTGAGATTACCTGGAGTCGCATTCGGGTAGCCCAGGACAGGCAGGCCGATGCAAAACGGTTCTTTCGAGAATTTAATGTGGGGGACCAAGTATTACTATGTGTATCTCCTATGAAAGGAGTGATGAGGTTCGGGAAGAAAGGGAAATTGGCCCCGAGGTACGTGGGACCATTTCCCATTATCGAGAGGATTGGGCCGGTAGCATATAGATTGGGACTGCCAGAGCACTTACATCGCATTCAAGATGTATTCCACATTTCGTCGTTGAGACGATACCTTTAGGATGACATGGACCACACCCACATCATGATTGAGGAGATTGACTTACAGTCCGATAACTCTTACGAGGAGAGGCCAGTGGCTATCCTAGACCATAGCGAAAGGAGATTGAGGTCGAAGATTGTCCCACTTATCCGGGTCCAGTGGGAGCATCATAATGTGGAGGTATCCACTTGGGAGCGTGAGGCGGACATGCGTGAGAAGTACCAAGAGTTATTCTTATCAGGTAAACCTTAATTTCTCGAATTTCGAGATGAAATTCCGTTATTAGGGGGTAAGTATGTAATACCCCGAATTTTTATGACTTTTAATTTTGGGGATTTATTATATTTAATTAGAGATATTAATTTAATATTAATTCGGAAAAACATTTAGATACTTACTAGCGTGACGAGAGTTAGTAATTATTTTGTTGTAAGTTACTTTATAGGTAAAGTAAGTGGTGTAATTAAATTTAGTAAAATTATCATGATAATCTAATTTGATAATTTTGGAAATTTATCGGGACGCGCTTGTGTCGTGTCGGGATTAAATTCGGACTATTAAAAGTGAATAAATTATAAGTCACCCGTATGATCATTTTGAGTGCGTCAATGTGTCCAGAAGGGTCGAGATAGTCAAAATAATGTACCCGGGGGTTTAGTTTGGGTCTTGGGCCGTTTTTAGGCCTAATTAACATCCTGGGAGGGCATTTTGAACATTTGACATTTTTGGACATGAAAACGCACGAAATTTCTAAGAGTATATCAGATGGTAGGAGTCATCTTCTAGGGTTAGAACATCCATAAGCTAAAGACGGCCATTGGAGAGGAAGAGGAGAAACTTTCCAAGGAGTTCTAGGCCAAGAACTCCACCATTTACGCCGTCACCGCCAAACTTTAGATCGCGCAACGAGGATCACAAACACACCAATCTCTCCACAAATCTGAGCCAAGAATTCCCAGGCAAGTATTTATCTTGCTCTATTTCAGTTAATGCTTCAATAATATTAACCTAGGATTGATTAGGACTAGTTCTTGTGAAAGAAAAACTTATTTTGGAGAATTGAATTTGCATGATATATAGGAAATAGATGTATTCTGGAAATCAAATTCACATGTAGATATTGAACCACAAAATTACAGTAAATTAGGAGTATGAAATCTGGGAAAAGAATGGGAAGAAACCGAACAAAGAAAATACTAGGGTTCTTAATATTTTTATGGATTGTGCCCCATTTAAATCGTTATAAATGATGAAAATTCGCATGCCTTACGTAAAATACCACTTATTTGTGAATATAAAAATTGTAGTATAAATTGTTGGAAGTTTGAATATCAAAAATATTGGTGTGGATGATTTTGGAAGAAGAAACCCGTTACTGGAAATTCTGTAGGTTCGTCGTACCTGCTTGATCGATAGATCGACCTAAGATCATCGATTGATCGATGGATCAAACCCCTACCATAGATCTATCGACCCCTCCTGGTAGACTTATACTTTCCTTTTTAAATGATTAATTTCAATTTAAGTGAGTAGTAATATTTGGACATTTCTATTAAAACATTTTGGGATGTAAAGAAGATCAGTAGGACTTTATAAAAATAGAACCTTTAATGTAAGACGAGATTAACATTTAACGGAGGTGCTTTATTCATAAGGGACAATTGGAACATGTGTTAAAGGGTGAGACTCGTAAGGGAGCTACGTCGTAAAGTAAAAGAGTACCTACTCAAATTTCACTTATGAAGATAGGGCTTCACGAGTGTTACGAAATAAGTCGGAATAATCCCATAAATAAGAATAAAAGAGAAAACCGTTACGGGATAATCATATAATGTGCAATAAGAATAAATATCATAAGTATGGGTCATGAGAGTGTACCTAAATTTGATATGGGAATGGTAGTACACATATATGACTGTGTTTATGCGTATACTATATACGTGTGAAAATCATGTCCGCGCTACTTGCTATCCCTGAGGTTATCGCGCCGGGATAGTCTTATCTCGATGGGTCTTTTATGGGGGATATTAACTCGTACCCTAGAACATAAGCATCCTTGGTACAGGCTATCAGATCGATAGTTAGATGGTCCTAAGAGACGTGAGGGTATGTGCAGACCTCTTAGTGACTTGGAACTATGCTTCGCTTCAATTTGTATGTGTTTTGTGTTAATACAGTTCGAGAGTGATTCCGAACTAGTATTTCCCTTAGTATGAGTGATACGGGGACTGGATTGCAGAGTATGCTAGCACCATAAATTTTATGTGGGGTGTCGTTAGTATATATATATATATATTATGTGAGTAGTTAATATATATATATATATATATATATATATATATATATATATATCTTTAAATTGGAAATTTGGGAACTACCTACTGCGATTAAAGGTAGGTAAGTAATGAATAATTAATTCAACTTGGGTACAAGTGTTTGAAACGTTTAAGGAGATACTAAGAAACTTAATAATCAAATGAGGCTTAGGTGAGAACCTTGCTTTTTAATAAAAATTAACTTCCTTAACATTTGAGAATTTCGGCATGGAATCTTGTGAGTAACTTAAGATAAGCTAATCTACTGGGGTATTAGTGCGATAGGTGTGCACATTAGAAGAGAGGTGAGAATTTGTCAAGAGAGTGCCGCACTAATATTATTGTTGCATTAGCCGGTAAGCATTTTAAATACTTGCTAAACTAATTTTAAACTGTTTTACAATCGGGCTCTGACCCGTTTCCTATTTTCTCTTCTCTCTTGTATATATATATATTTATTACAGGTGCCCAGCCACAGGGGCGTCTTGCATAGGATCGTTTGGAAGGAACGCGCTGCAGCTTAGGTGGGAGTTGCAGGCCTTTTTCTTATTGACTCTACTTCTAGCTCTATTTTATCCAGTTGGGCATGTGTCTCCCTTTTCCATTATTCAGTTATTTTTATCAGAGATTGTGATTCGTTTATTTCCAGTATTTATACTTTGGGATTATTACTGTCAGGATGTTTTCCATAAAGTTTTAAAGTTGGAATTAACTAGTTGGATGCTTAATTGTTTGGATTATATGTTCCAGTATAGTTGTTGTGTAATTATTAAACAATGGATTATGTAAGGTTTTAAATATTGGTTTTAAATTAAATTTGGAAATTGAAGTCTAAAATTGGTTTTGTCACTTAGCTTAATTATTTAGGTTGTTTAATTGGAAAAGTTACTTTTGCGACAGTGATGCTAAGAATGAAGCAACCGTTCACCTTGGTTATAATTTAATAAAGAACTGATCACCCAGTATTTAATTAGGCGGGGTGTCACATGAGTCCCCTCAAATATCACGAGTTAGCCATGGAGTACCTATCCATAAGGTGTATTCAAAGATACAAAACTTTTTAGGGTTTAAATGAATTCATAAAACTAAATATTCAGGATATTTGCTTGTGAATTAAACAGTGTTTTTACAACATAAAAAGTGAAGAACTTTCACAAAATTTATGCCTAAAAGAATTTGGCAAAAGTCTTAAACAATCAAAATACGAAACAGGTATTTATAGGACGTTCACAAAATTTGAGGCGATGGTGTCGTTCGAATGATTTCACAATGTTGTTCTTACAAGATATGCATCTCATTTGAACGAGATGTGTCTCTCTTCTAACGACATCAGGAAAAAAATAGCAAGAACTCGTTTGAACCTCTTTTAATAAAACACATAAAATGTCCTTCTAACGAGAGTTAAAAATAAAAATAAAAATAAAAATAAAAATAAAAATAAAAATAAAAATAAAATGTCCATCTCATTTGAACGAGAGTTAAAAATAAAAATATTTTTCTTTTTGAAATAAAATTTTTTTGTACATTTTTTATAAAAGTAAACATCCCAAACATAATTATGTAAATTAATTTAAACTCTAAATTGTTATATACCTTTACAAGATGTCAGGAGGTCGTTAAACTTGGAGATTCTTGAGTTTGATTCGTCTTGACGGTGCATGATGATTTGTAATGGGATACGCCAAACTAGTCTAAAACTATGCTATGAACAATGTTAGAAAAATTGTTCTTACAACTCTCCCCCTTTGCCTATTCCGGTACAAAACAAACAAACAAAACCAAACACTAAATTAAGATCAAAATCTCCTACGATAAAAATCCTTACACCCTTCCTAAACATATAACGGAATGGTATAAGTCTCTTTGTCTTAAAACTTTTTCTTACCTTTTGGCACAATTTGTCTTCATCCGTGTGTCTTAAATTCCGCTTTAAGTACCTACACACATGAGACAAAAACATATACCTCGTGACGCTTCGAGATTGAAATAAAGTAAAACTCATAAATCAATTCTCCCCCATAAATCAAACTCATTTTAATTTGCTTTTCCCTTTATTTTTATTGCAAATAGATAAAGAAGTAAAAATATAAGCATGAAATACGAAGCATCATGTAGAAGATAAGATATCATCTCAAAAAAATATAAATCTAGCATGTGTAATGATCATCTAAAAGGAAAACACAACCAATTATTTTTGAAATTTTTTAATTTTTCAAAAAATAATTTTTACAAATACAACATAATACCATATATAATATATGCAAAATATATCAAAGAAAACTCCACATACATATATAGGTCTAAACAATATGATACAAAACACATAAATCTTACACACTAGTATAGTATCGATGTATCTAAACTTGTGAAATAGAATGAATGGGTATGAACTGGATACAAAATTATAAACCAAATACTCAAATATGTTCAAGAAGTTCTAAATAACCGCATAATTTTATCAAACTAAGCTTTAGCCTCAATTGACAAATAAAGTTGAACTTAATGAACATAACAAGCACAATGCTGTAATACCCCGTATTTTCATGCTTTCAAAATTTGGGGATTTATTAAATCTAATGTGAGATATTAATTTAATATAAATCCAAAAATTAATTATTTTTAATTACTAACATGACAAGAGTTAGTAATTATTGGAAACTTGTTGAATATTACTAATGAGCAAAGTAATATATAATATTGGTTCTATTAAATGTCACGAGTGAATAAAATGACAATTTTGGAAATTTAAGTCGGGACGCGCCCTTGTCGTGTCAGGACTAAATTTTGATTAATAAAAGTGAATAAATTATACGTCACCCGTATGGTCATTTCGAGTGCGCCAAAGTGTCCAGAAGGGTCGAGATAGTCAAAAAAATATACCCGGGGGTATAGTTTGGGTCTCGGGGTATTTTTAGGCTTAAATAGCACCCTGGGAGGGCGTTTTAGGCATTTTGTATTTTTGGACTTGGAAACCTACGAATTTTCTAGGTTAAATCAGATTCTTAGGGTTGTCTTATAGGGTTAACACAACCAAAAACAAAAGACGACCATTGGAGAAAGAAAGGAAGATCTTACCAAGGAGTTCTAGGCCAAGAACTCCTCCGTTTACACCGCCGTCACCGCCAAGAGTTAGATCGCGCAACGAGGATCACTACTACACTAATTTCATCCACAAATAAAAAAAAATCATATTAGTTTAGGGTTGATTATGATGAGTTTTTATGAAAGAAAACCTATGTTGGAGGTTAGAAATCACATGTTGTAGAGATATAAACATTATTCTGGAAATCCCCTTCACATGTAGAGGTTGAACCACGAATTTACATTGGATTAGAAGTTGAAATTCTAGAAAAAGAATGATAAGAACTAAGTTAAATAAATTTTTAGGGTTCATGAGATTTATATAGATTTTGGACCTTTTAATCCATGATACTTGATGAAAACTCGCATGCATTAGGTAGAATATTGTTCATTTGGGTTTATAATGCTTGTGGTATAAATTTCTGGGAGTTTGGGAGTTAAAAACTTGGATTTTGATGATTTTGGATGATAATTCCCGTAACTGGTATTCTGCAGTTTTCGCCATACCTGCTTGATCGATCCATCGAGGCAAGAGCATCGATCGATCCACTGATCGATCGATCGACCCCTTTTTATCGATCGATCGACCCCTTCTGGGAAAACTAGATTTTTCCTTGTGTTGACTTAATTCGAGTAAATGCGTAATAAGCCTTGATTAATGTTATTAAGACATAATGAAACATAAAAAGGATCAGTAGGGTCAAGGTAAATCCCGTTAAGTGGAACTTTAATGAAATGGGAAAATGAAGGGTAAACGGGGAAATATTCATACCTAAGAAATCTAACGTCGTAGACTTAATAATAGAAATGCCTAGGAGTTGGATTACAAGGTAAGTGAGGGTCTACTGAAATTGTACTTAGGTAAAGGGAATACTTCGTGAGATGAGAAGTGAGTTGGAATAAATTAAATTTCGAAAATAAAATGAATAAGTCCGTTATAAGAAATAATGGAATAAAAATGTACTACGAATGGAATAATATAATGTTGGACCGTGGGCGTACCTAACTTATGAATGTGAATAGTTATATATCTATATGACTCTGTGATTGATCATATATCTTATATACGTGTAAACAAATCATGCCCGCGCTACTTGCTATCACTGAGGTTTTCGTGTTGGGACAGTCTTATCTTGATCGGACCTTTATGGGGGGATATTGACTCGTACCCTAGAACATAGAAATCCTTGGTACAGGATCTGATTGATAGTCAGGCAGTCCTAAGAGACGTGAGGGTATGTGATGACCTCTTAAAGACTTGGAACTATGCTTCGCCTCAAATTTGTGTTTGTTTATATTAATACAGTTCGAGAGTGATTCCGAACTACTGTTTCCCTTAGTACGAGTGATACGGGGACTTGATAGCAGAGTATGCCAGCACCATAAATATTATCTGGGGTGCCAGTAGTATATATATATTATAGGGGAAATTAATGTATATATATGTAGTCTTGAAATTTGTAACTTCCTAATGAGACTAAAAGAAGTTAATTAATGGGTAAATATTCTGGTTTTATTATATATGGTTAAAATGTTGTGACACTATTGAAAGACTTTTTAATCAAATAAGAGTTATGTGGAAACCTTAAATTCCTGGAATTAAATGTCTTAGTCCTAGAAATTATCGGCATGGAATCAAATGAGGAATTTGAATTAAGTAAATCTTTTGGGATTAATAGTGCGGTAGGGTGCACACTAGAAGAGAGGAGAGATTTTCTCAAGAGAGTGCCATTACTAATATGTTGTTGCATTAGCCAGTAAACATTTTAAATACTTGCTAAACTAAAATTTTAAATTGTTTTACAATCGGGCTCTGAACCGTTTACTGTTATCTCTCCTCTCTTGTATATATATGTATATATTACAGGTGCCCAACCACAGGGGCGTCTTGCATAGGATCCTTTGGAAGGAACGTGCTGCAGCTTAGGTGGGAGTTGCAGGCCTCTTGCTTAGACGACCTCATTTTTTATTCCACTCCTAGCATTATTTTATCCAGTTGGGCATGTGTCGCCCTTTTTCCATTATTCAGTTGTTTTATCAGATATTTTGATTCATTTATTTCCAGTATTTACACTTTGGGATTTATTATTGTCAGGATGTTTTCCTTTAAGTTTTAAATGTTGGAATCAATTAGTTAGATGTTTAATTGTTTGGATTATATGTTCCAGTATAGTTGTTGTGTGATTCTTTAACTATGAATTATGTAAAGTTTTAAATGTTGGTTTTTAAAATAAAATTTGGAAAGTAATGTTAAAAATGATTTTGACACTTAGCTTAATTATTTAGGGTGTTTAATTGGAAAAATTATTTTTACGACAGTGATGCTAAGAATGAACCAAGCGTTCACCGTGATTATAATTTAATAAAGGACTGATCACCCGATATTTAATTAGGCGGGGTGTCATAAATGCATACAAGCCTATATTATTGATGATTCTATAAATAAACAGCGCCATGGAAAAATAAGCATACTAGGATTTATTGTACAAATCCCTTGATCTTCAACTAAACTCCATTAAAATATAAATATATATCATTTTTCATTATTTTCTTTTATTTCCTTTTGAAGTGATTCTTTTTTAAGATCAATCAAACTAAACTATGTTGGCCCCTTTTGGAAAATTTGATCTTTTTATTACCTCAACTATTTCTTGGATTCTTTTCAGATGGTGACTTTCATGAAGAGTCAATTTGTCTCTCGCAGCCCTTTCCCGTATTCGTTCATATTTTTTTCAATAGTAAACAAAATCTCATGGGCGACGCTTCTTACATGTACAAATCCCGCATAGTTACATAAACATGTATATGACAAGATTGATGGGAGAACATCTCCCCTAGCTCAAATATACATAGTGAAGTCAATATTCAATAAGCTCGTACATGTGTGTGTGGAGGCATATACAAAGTCGAATAAATAAAGCAAACGAAGTTCGAAATAATTCTATAAACATGGTTAATATCAATATAAGTATCTAAAGTCATAACAAAATATTCTACCCACATTGAAATTACAGAGTGAATTGGATTCAAACACACCAATATGCCAAACTAAATGTGCAAAACTAAACTACAGAAAAACCAAAAATCTTTTTGTATTTTTCAAAATTTTTATCAAAATAAAATCTTTTTGTATTTTTCAATATGACTCGATAAAAAAAAATATAAGTACATAAGATAGACATGTCATAACACTAGTAAACATATATAAAAAAGTACAACTAGATTATAACAAACAAAATCATGCAAGTAATCATCTATAAAATATGTCAAGAGAAGAATCATGTGCAAGCGAATGAGAATCAACTAGTCTATCATATACCGCCTCTAAAATCTATTTCATAACCCAAGTAGATGTAAAATGACGATTAGGGGTTTTGATAACGAACAAGACACTAGACTTCAACTTTCTATGACCTTTTCCAAGATCAAAATAAAAATGCCTAAGGTGACCATTCCTACCATAATGTGAACATGTGTAAACGTGAGTAATGTTACATATGGGTTGACCTTTTCTAACATTGGATTTAGTTGACTCTCTAAAATAAATAATGGTCTTGGCTTTAATACTCGAAACATTGGAATTACTACAAACACCACTAGAGTCTTTTAAATCATTTTTTAACTTCAAAATTTCAGACTCAAGCAAAGAATTTGATTCTTTCAATTTTAAGAACTCCTTCTTAGCATTTTGAATAATTTCTAGAAGGTTATCTCACTCTCCTTCAATGAAAGAAAGTGTATCCATCACGTGCCTTAAAATTAATCAAAATATTATCCTCAATGGCACAAACATTAACCCTAAATTATTTAAGACCATTAATTCTTTCTCTAAAATTAGGACTCTATCATCACTCTCTTTTTTTGAAATTCTAATTTTATAAAATCACGATCCATGTCCATAAGTTTCTCATGAAATAAATCTTTTTGATTTTGAACAGTATGCAAAAGACCCATAGCGGATGTAAAATGACGATTTTATTTTTTTAGAATTTCAATTCTTTTAGCAAACTTCAAATTCAAATGATTTAAGTCGTCAAAACTAGGAGATTCCATCAAGAGAGAAACTAAATCACCCAAAAAGTTCTAAATAATGATCTAACATAGTAAATTAGTGCCACTCGCTCTGAAACCAATTGTTGAAAATAAAGGTATCAGAAGGAAATTTTTTTTGAAAAAATTAGGATCAGTCGATAACTTGGAGCAACCAACAGGCTCTGATATCATTTTAAAAAAAGCGATGCGAATGCTCTGACACCACTTAAATAGAGTGGAAGCCACTTATACCACTATAAGAATGCGAAAACATATGTGCTCTACAAACATTCCAATTCGAGAGTGCACAATCATTAAACGGTGTTAACTTATTAAATTTATCCACACCAAATATTATCTTTTTATCCTAAACATACATCTACGGGATAAAACAGATAAATCAAACCAAGCATGCAACAAAGATAAGGTTTCAGGAAAAATTTGTTTTGGGTAAAACCTTTATTCACTTTAAAAAATATACAAGATAGTTGACTTACAGACTACTTGATAACCGCCACAAGCATAACACGTTAATCTTTGCAAATATCTAGTGAACAACTATGATGTAATACCCCGTATTTTTATGCTTTCTTAATTTGGCGATTTATTAAATTTAATGTGAATTAATTATTTAATATAAATCTGGAAATTAATTATTTTATAATTATGAACGTGATGTCAGTTAGTTGTGACAACCCGGTATCCGAAATAAGGGGTGGCCAGCCCGATACTCCAAAAATACAGGAATCATTAATGGAATCATCCTCAGCATCGCAACAACATAAAGAGTAAACGGAATAACCACACAGTATTTCAGAAAAACGGGTTATCAAAAATTTTAATTTTACGATTTAAATAAAGCATTTTCAACAACCCGTACTAGGAAAGAGGGTGGAAACTCCCACAAGCATATATATATAAATCGACAATAAAAGAAAGGACCGAATGAACCGCCGGTCAATGAAATACATACATTATACAAGAAGTTTCATATAATATTTAATACATCCATTATCCAATTACAACAGTTTGGGTCACACGCCCGAGTAGGGACTGATCATAACTAGAAAACAATAAAGGAGGCGTCTACGCAAACTGTCCCGTGATACCCGCAAAATGTCACGGCTCCTCAAAACACTGGAATAGGAAGTTCATTACGGGCGACCTTGCGGCGGAACACTTGAGCGGATATAATATATAGATATGCACAACAAGAAAGAAGAACCGGTCAGAGCCCGGTTTTATGTGATCACCTGATAAATGACAAGTATGAAAATGAAGAATAGATAAGCATGGATGACAAAGGTAGTATTCTAGCATGGTAACAATAAGATACAGTTAAGGCAATTTAGTGATTACAAGAATAGAATCGATTATAGATGCAATTAGGAAAACTTATCAACCGATCTCATCTTTCATACTCTTCACTTTATCTTCTTTCCATTCCTTATCAGTAATACAATTATTTTTATGTGCTCTTTATGGCACTGATCTCAATTGTATGCTCTTTGTGGCATATACTTTGCTCTTTGTGGCATTAATATTCCATCGAGTCCAACTCGATAATTATAATAGTTATAAGTATATATATATATAACGATTCTAAGACCCCCCGTCCGGGTTTCCCCACTGTGCGCGCCCCCAAATAACCATCATCTTCCAGGTCCTAACATAAGACAACCTGGGATCCTATCGAAATGTCGGGAAGCGGCCATAAGCCTGCGGGATAGTCAAGACCACACCCGGAATCTCCTACCCATCGCAGAAACATTTAAACAAGCGTTCATATGGCTTAGGACTATATCCACCCTGCATTCATTAGCCAGGGGGCTTCACCTCACGAACGGACTTCCCTTAAGATGGTATTTAGAGAGGTGTGTATCATCCATTTTATTAATTTCCATTACTTGATTTAGTAAATTGTCATTTAATTTATCCATTTTACATTTTATCAAATGCATTAAGATTATCCGGAACTATACGTGTTTCGTATCGGCATCACCACCTCGATAAATAGTGAGACTCTCCAAATTATTTTCCAAAGCCTCCTCTTTGGCTTCATAATAGACTATCAAGTCAAACCTAGCTCACAATAACTCCCAAAATCTTCAAATTTGACTCTAAGATCTCCTAGATTATTATAAAACTATACGAGAGGAGAAATGCCTAAACATTACTTTAACCCCCCCCCCCCCCCCTGAAATGAACCCTAGATGAACCCTTTCGAGTCTAGGGTGTCGACCAACTCAACTAATACTCTAAGACCCTATATTTACTTCATTTAAGAAGGTCCGTAAGTCCCTATGAAAAGAAAAGATTTAAAAATGAAAATAAAATTTTAGGGAAGAAAACAGGGGACCGGTCGACCGGTCCCAAGACCGCGATCGACCGCGTCTCAAGATTTTGCCTAGGAAGAAAATAATAAAGTTACTTCGGCAGGGCCGGTCGACCGGTCAGGTAACCGCGGTCGACCGTACCATAAGGTTTATGCCTTTGAAAGAAAGCAGCATGCCCTCTCCCAAAGGCCCGGTCGATCGGTGTGAGAACCGCGGTCGACCGGTCTTAGCAGACCTAGACTAAATCGAATCTTCCTCTTTCAAGCTAATCCCAAATCTAACTCATTTATTGCCACCAACATAACATAAATGCTACAACTACTACCATAAACCTCATCAAACATCCCAAAACATTCTTCAATGGATCAAAACCCACAAATACACAAAGAAAACCCGAAAATAGCTAAACCATGATTAATACATCATTATCATAACAAATCATTTTTCTTAAACCACAAATAGCAAGTAGGAAACTTGCCTCAAGTGAGAAAATGCAGATTTTCCTTGTGTAGAAGCAAGAATCCCCCCTCAATCTTCAATCCCTTTTCTTTTCTCTACTCTTTCCCTTCCTCTCTCAAGCTTTCTCTAGGTTTAGGGAATAAAACTTGGGAAATAGAAGGCTTAGTAAGACTAAGTCGTGGTATTAGTCAAAATTCCAATTTAATTGACCAATATTGCGATAAAATAATACGCAACTGTATATTTAAAATATAACCAGTCAAAAGTGCCAAAAGCCTCAAAATACAATATGGCACAATAATTGACTATCTCTCACATTCCGGACTCAACTACGGCCTCCAAATTATCATTTGGAAAAATTTATAATTCATTTTTAAGTTCCGGTCTCATTATTGAGCTAAATATCATTTTAAATTCTTATGATATTATACAACATAACATGGAAATATTCACCTATAGTTACGGTAAATATGCAACCTCATGGTAAATTTTAACTTTTCTACATTAATTAGCACTCAATCCAAAACTCAACATTTTATATCTAATTACCATATCTAGTAAATAAACATAAAATATGTTCTCATAAGCGAGGGTTATTACATTAGTAATTATGGGAAACTTTTTGAATATTACTAATGAGCAAAGTAATATATAATATTGGTTCTATTAAATGTCACGAGTGAATAGAATGACAATTTTGGAAATTTAAGTCGGGACGCGCATGTGTCGCATCGGGAATAAATGTTGATTTATAAAAGTGAAATATTTTTAAGTTATTCGTATGGTCGTTTTGAGTGTGCCAACGTGTCCGTAAGGGTTGAGATAGTCAGAAAAGTGTACTCGGGGGTTTAGTTTGGGTCTCGAGGCATTTTTATGCCTATTTAGCACCCCGGGAGGGCATTTAGGACATTTTGCATTTTTGGGTAATTAAACCCACGAAAATTATTAGGCTATATCAGCCATTTGGGATAGTCCTTTAGGGTTATTAGACTCAAAACTTTAGAACGGCCATATGAGAGGGAAGGAGAAAGCTTTCCAAGCAATCCGAGGCCAAAAAGTCATCCGATTGCACCGCCACCACCACCAACGCGTAGATCGCGCGACGGGGAACGCAACCACACCAAATTCGTCCACAAATCAAAACTCTGAAATTTCCAGGAAAGTGTTTATCTTACTTATTTTCGTTAATGCATCACTCATGTTAGTCTAGGGTTGATTAGGATGAGTTTCATGGAAGAAAACCCAAGTTGGAGATAGGAAATTGCATGTAGTAATGATATAAATGGAAATCTGGAAATCCCCCTTCATATGTAGAGGTTGAACCACGGATTTATGATGTTTTAGAAGAAGAAATTCTGGAAAAAGATTGATTAGAACAAGGTTAAAGAAATTCTAGGGTTCTTGAGATTAATATGAGTTTTTGGCCTATTAATCCATGGTTATTGATGAAAATTTGCATGCTTTACGTAGAAGATGCATAATATGGGTTTATACTGTTAGTAGTACAAATTGTTGGGCGATTGGGAATGAATAATCTGGATTTGGATGAGGTTGTGTGATAGAACCCGTAACTGGTTACTTGCAGAATTCGCCATACTTGCTTGATCGATCGATCGAGCCAAGAGCTTTGATCGATCGAAGGTTCGATCGATCGAGCCCCTGCCCTCGATCGATCGACCCCTTCTGGCAGACTTATATTTCCCTCTTTTTAAATAGTTGAATTAATTCTAAATGAATAATACTCCTTAGAAATCCTTATTAAAATATTTTGGGAGATAAAGATGACCAGTAGGACTTATTAATGATTATGACACCTTTAATGTAAGGCGAGATTTGCATTTTTGGGGTGTTTATATATAAAAGACGATGGAATTTTGTATTAAAGGGAGAGATACGTAAAATAGTTATGATGGAAAATAGATGAATACCTACTGAATTTTACACTTGGGAGGATAGAGCCCATGAGTGTTACGCAATAAGTTGGAATAATCCCTCAAATTAAAGTTAGAGACGAACCGTTATACGTGATAACTAATAATGGGAAAATAAGGATAAATGTTGTAATTATGGGTTATGAGATGAACCTAAATTGATATGATAAAAGTAGTATATTTATATGACTGTGTGTATGCATATATTATATACGTGTGAAAATCATGCCCACGCTACTTGTTATCCCTGAGGTTACCGCGCTGGGACAGTCTTATCTCGATGGGACCTTTACAGGAGATATTGACTTGTACCCAAGAAGATAAGAATCCTAGGTACAGGCTATCGAATCGATAGTCACGGTCCTAAGAGACGCGAGGGTATGTGCTGACCTCTTGGACTTGGAAACTATCTTCGCCTCAATATTATTTGTGCATGTATTAATACAGTTCGAGAGTGATTCCGAACTTGTATTTCTCTTAGTACGAATGATACGGGGATTGGATAGCAGAGTATGCCCGCACCATAATTTTTATGTGGGGTGATGTTAGAATATATATATATATATATATATATATATATATATATATATATATATATATATATATGAACTTCTGAAATTTGGAACTTCCTATTGTGTTTATGGAAAGTAAGAAATGAATAATGACTTCAATTTGGAAATACTTGATTTGAAAAGTGTAATGTGAAACTTTATTAGCAAATAAGGTTTAAATGAGAACTTTGTGATCAAATGAAATTATCCTCTTAAACAATTAAATTGTTCAATTTTAAATCTTACGAGTAACCTAAGATAAGTTAAACCGTTGGGAAGGTTAGTACGATAGGCACGCACATTAGAAGAGAGGTGAGAATTTCTCAAGGGAGTGCCGCACTAATATGTTGTTGCATTGGCCTGTAAATATTTTAAATACTTTCTAAACAAATTTTAAATCATTTTCACAATCGGGCTCTGACCCGTTTCCATTTTCTTTTCTCTCTTGTATATATATGTATGTATTACAGGTGCCCAGCCACTGGGGCGTCTTGCATAGGATCCTTTGGAAGGAACGTGCTGCAGCTTAGGTGGGAGTTGCAGGCCTCTTGCTTAGACGACTTCATTCATTTGATTCCACTCTTATCATATTTATTCAGTTGGGCATGTGTCGCCCGTTTCCATTATCCAGTTGTTTTATTGGAAATTATGATTCATTTATTTCTAGTATTGTCACTTTGGGATTTATTACTGTCTGGATGTTTTACTTTAAGTTTTAAATGTTGGGATTTAGTTGTTGAATGTTTAAATTATTTGGATTATGTGTTCTAGGATAATTGTGGTGTGATTCTTTAATATTGAATTATGTAAAGATTTAAATCTTGGTTTATAAAATAAATTTGGAAAGTAAGGTCTAAAAATGGTTTTGACACTTAGTTTAATTATTTAGGGTGTTTAAATTGGAAAAGTTATTTATCGACAGTGATGCTAAGAATGAACCAACTGTTCACCTTGATTTTAATTTAATAAAGGAGTGATCGCGCGGTATTAAATTAGGCAGGGTGTCACATATGATCCTCGCAAAAATCACAATACCACAGTCCTCCTTCAGCCTCAGCTTTCGTCTCCAGTAATGAGTTCACTCAGGTATCACAAGTCAGCCGTGGAGTACATTTCCACAAGGTGTATACAAAGATATAAAACTTTCTAAGGTTTAAACGACTATACATAAATAAATATTCAGGATGTTTATTTGTGAATAAAACAGTGTTTTTACAACACAAAAAGTGAAGAACTTTTGCAAAAGTTATGCATAAATGAATTTGGTAATAGTCTTAAGCAATCTGAACACGAAACATGTATTTATAGGATGTTTACAAAATTCGAGGCGGTAGCATCGTTCGAACGATTTCACAGTGTCGTTATAACAAGATGTGCATCTCGTTCAAATGAGATGTGCTTCTAACGACATCAGGAAAAAAAATAGTAAGCCCCCGCTTGAACCTCATTTGAAAAACACATACAACGGACTTCTAATGACATGTCATCTCGTTTGAACGAGATGTCAATCTCATTTAAACGAGAGTTAAAAAACAAAAATATTTTCTTTTCGAAATACAATATTACTATTCATTTTTTATGAAAGTAAACAACCCAAACATAATTCTGTAAATTAATTTAAACTCTGAATCATTTTACATCTTTATGAAATGTCGAGAAGTCTTCAAACTTGTAGATACTTGAGTTCGGTTCGTCTTGATGGTGCGTGATGATTTGTAACAGGATACACCAAACTAGTCTAAAATTATGCTATGAATAATGTTAGAAAAGTTGTTCATATAAGTGATAATTTTAGCTTAATTTAATGTTCAAAAAATGAATAAAAATGGAAGGACATGAAAGGCATGCCTTATGCTTCTCTTGTAAAGAGTTTGATGTATGTGAGGGTTTGAGCGAGATCGACTATTAGTTTTGCCATTAGATTGCTAGGTAGATATCAAGGTAATTCGGGTAACTATCATTGGAAAACTGCAAATAAAGTGCTAAGGTACGTGGAATGGATTAAATAATAAATTCTTACTCATAAGAAGACCGATAAACTTTAGGTGGTTGAGTATTCTAAATCAGATTTTGGAGATGTCTCGATAGTAGAAAGATCACTTTGGGTTATGGAGGAGTCGTTTTATGGAAAAGCAGAGTGTTTTTGCTTTATCCACTACGGAGGCTAAATTTGTAGTATGATTCAAAACTACAAATCATAGATTATGGCAACGATACTTTATATCAAAACCTAGAATTACGGGTTCGATATCTAAGCCGTTGAAAACTATTGTGACAATGTCTCAATAGTCTTTTTTTCAAAGAACGATAGGTATATAAAAGTAGCTAAGCATATTGAGATTAAATACCTATCTATCAAAGAAGAAGTTCAGAAATAACGAGTGTCAATTGAACACATTATTACAAGTGTTAATACAGTAGATCTTATTAAGAAAGGACTATCGCCGAAGATATTTGTGCAACATGATGAAATAGTGGGTTTCTAGTTGTTTATTTAGGGATTGATATTTGTTTAGTTATTTGACATTACATATTTTAATATCAATAAAAGTGTTTCTAAATTTCACATTTCTATTTTTATTGCACAGATGCATGTGAATGAGTTATTGTGACAAAATAGTCTTTTTATAAAGACATTATGAGACCATTATGACAACCCACATTATAGACTTGATTGAATATGAGATTGGTGGCATAATATATAGAAGGAATCATAGTGTTGAATTACTGTGGAACCTCCATAACTTACATATGTGGAGTATTTAATTAAGATGCCCTTTAATCAAAATATAAATTTATACTAGGGCTAAATGGGAGATTACTAGGAATATTTATCTAATTATTAATTTTGAAATTATAAAATTCAAAATCAATTAATGGGTTGAATAAAAGAGTCATACTTGATATGGTCCAACTAAGAAATTAAATTTGGTTAGGAGTCCTTTAGATAATTCATCGAGATTTTTTGAGAGATTAAGTAGGTTAGTTTTAAAATTGAAGTCTAACTATGATGGATGGTAAAATTATAGTTTATATAGAAAATTAGAGACTTCTCTCATCTTATATATCGTTAGTTATTCTCCATCAAATTATCTCACGCGCAAAATATTGGGATAGAGAAAATTTCGATGTTCAAATTAAGTGCAATTTTTCATTGAAGAAAAATGGATTTACTGGAGCAATTAATCAGGAATTCAATAGAGCAAACTATGTCTTAAACCAAATTCGGGACCAACGGACAAGGTTAATGTTCTTGATCCATTGTAGTGTAGGTACAACTTGTGAATTGCATGAAGATCAAGATCCTATTTTTTTAGAACAAATTAATGTTGAAATTGTTTCGTATTGTTCTTAATTTATGTTTTACAAACGTGACATTAGGGGGTACGGGTAAGGCTTGTGGATATAGGCATAAAAAAATTGGGAATGAGGTTTTGATGGGTGCGGGGAGTTGTTGTTATCAATTTTTTTTTGTTAAAATTACCGCAAGAGCACGGGCTATTGAAATATAGCGGGTACAAGTACAGGTCGAATCCACAGAGATTATGATCTATTTATAAGGTACCGATTTTCCAACTAGACAAATGAGTGTATAAATGTGATTTAAGTTCTAAAATAAAAATAAAAGCAGAATAAATGAACAAGTAGAAATAATATCAAATGTTAAAGAAACTAGGACGTCGGATCCGTTTGTCAATTCTAATTAAATTAACAGATTAATTTAATTCCGTAATTCCGAATAAAAGACGCAAAATATACAGACTCTCGTCGTGTACATTTAGGAGAATAAAACATTACATGCGTTCAAAATATTTAACGTCTCTTAAATTAGACACCATAAATCTCTATTCCCTCGAAAATATCACGTTCCAAATTTTTTAATGTGTATTTAAGCATGAGGTATCAAAACATCTAAGAGCTAGCATAACCCTCAAAAATGACATCTTTAAAATTTTAAAGCATGAATTTATAATTAATTCTTGAGGTTTAAAAACAAAATCTTGTGTAATTTTAAGCGAATAATGATTTTTTTTATTTCAAATTAAAACACGTCAGAATATGTACGAAATTAAATTAACGTGCGTAATTTAATCAATCATGACAAACATCACCTAAGTCCTAGTAATTAAACTACTCACACATCACATTTGACACACAAATATTGCAAGATGAAATAATAATTTTCATTAAGAATAATCAACTTACAAATTTCGGTGCAAGAATTTGAGCTCAATATGCTCCCAAGTTGCACAAAATGATCTTTCAAATACCCCAAAAATACACACAAGGTACAATATTTTTGGGTGTTTACAAAATTAATTATGTTTAAACAATGTCCTATACACCAATTTCTCTCTCCAAAAATTTCCTCTTTTCTCTCCTCTTCCACTTTTTTCCCTCTTCCACTTTGCCGATCTATCCCTCTTCATTTATAAGTCCAATACAACAAAATAAAGAAAGAAAAATAAAGGGAATAAAAAAAATGTGGGCACAAAAGGTGGGGAACACCAAACAGAAAATATGGGAAGAACATGGGTATGGGGTAAAGGTAATTTTAGATGGAGCAAACCATGGGTGTGGGGTAAAAGGAAATGTTGGACATAATAGTCTTGGGATGGCAGACAAAGGTAGGTAGAAGGGATTTTTGTTTTCTTTCCTTTTGCATTGTCGTCAGTTTCTAAACCAGAATTTTCAAACTGATTTTTCACCTTCAAAACATCTTATTTTGAGATTCGCCAAGCTAAAAAGTTGTGAGTCTTTTAAATACCTTTTCGAAAAGCTATCGTATGACCTCAATGGACACTCGAACGAATTTATAATCATTTTTTAGTACTGTCGTGTCGGTGTCTCGTGTTGCGACATATCCAAACCATTTTTTGCATATCCACTCTTATGTTGTCCGAATTCTCGAGACGCTTGTAAAAAATGAAAAATAAAAATACTTGATACAAATTTTGGGTCATAAAATGTTGAAAATTACATAATTACCCTTATTTATATTTTAGTCCCCGAAATTCATGTCTCACTCATTTTAACTTGGAATTTAACAAAATTTCAGGGAAAACTTCATATTGACCAGATAAATATTTAAAAATTATTTTTAATCTCGTAACGTTTCTGAAATTACGATTTCACCCCCGGGGTTGTTAAAATTGCATTATTAATTCGAATTATTTCCAAAGTTGCATTTTCCTTTTAAATAACAAAAATGGCTATAAAAGCTCTTTATTTACGATGCAAGGGACTAACAAGGCCTAGATTTGACTATAAATAATACAAAATTATGCACTCATCAAATACCCCCAAATCTAAACTTTGCTAGTCCTCAAGCAAAATTTAAAATATATCTCATTTTAGTAGGAACCACAGTTGCACTTAGCATGTGAAATAAGCCATTAAACCCCTAGGTTGCCCTAGTGGACAAATTTTGCCTAGTGAGGGTTTGCAGTGAATATACTCACAAAATTCAAAAACTTGACTCTATTTACAAAAGGCACAAAGGTAATATAACCAAGTCTTAAATGCAAATTTCATAAATATAGTAAAAATTTACTTTTCAATCTCAACTTATTGTGCGTGTGTGCATAGCCAATATAACCGTCCAATTCAAAAAAATTGATCGTTAAGTTTCTTATTCAAAATTTCATTTTGATTTCAAAATCTCATGGGATGCGCTCACAAACAAACAATCGTAGTTGGATAATTTCTCTAAAGATATGTGAATAAAAGAGTAAATTCAATGAGCAAATTTCACATATACATATATGAAAGACGAATATTTTATAATGAATGATTATGATCTCACAAAGGGAAGATTGATTACATTTAAAAACTTGAATCACACTAAAATATCATAATTGTTTTTTTCTCCACATTATAACTAACTTTACTTGAAATCAATTAGGACTTTCTTTTGGTTGTATTGAGGGTCGGGTTTTAGCTAGAAAGAATGACTTTGGATTTCAAAAATTTTTGAGAATCTAGAGATTTTTTGGTATTTTGACTTTTTGGCACTTTTCTTCCAACCTCCATTTTCTTTTTCTACTTGCATACTCCTTTTTCTTCTTTTGTTTTTCATTTTCGCATTCTTTCTATCTTCCCTTTCTTCTTTTCTTTTCACACATTACTGTAGCAAACATTATTCTTTTGGCCTTTTACCCTGATATTCTCAGAACATAGGTATGGATTTTTGGGTTTTTAATAAAAGGATAGGTTTTATTTTGGCACAAATGGGTTTGCCATGGAATAATGTAAAAAGGTCGATTTAAAATTTATTTTGGGGCTTTCAAAACGATGGCCTAATATCATTTCTCAAGTTCCATTTAGTCAATTTTGTGTTTCAAGTCAACTTACGAAGGCATTTAGTGTATCTGATTCACATTTTGACTTTCAGTTTTCAGTAATCGAACAAAACAAAGATTTTGAGATCATCGACGAATTAGGCGCTGAAGGAAAGTTTGAGTTATTTTAACTCGGATTGATTTAAATCTCTCAAAAATAATAAATGTTGCGAAAATCTCACTGGGTTAAAATATCCACATTTATTCGTTAAGTATATTAACTTTCGCCTCAATATCCTTTTTCGATTATATTATATGGCTAAGTGTCCAAAATTTATAAGTTGAGAGATTTGTGAATTAATTCTATATTAAGAAATTGTTCCAAAACTCACTTATATTGAAAATATTTTTGGATTTTTGAAAATTTTCTGATTTTTTTTTCTCAAAGCGAAGAAAAATGATCTCAATACCCCCAAGCCTAATTTCTACATTGTCCTCAATGTAAAAGACAGTTTGAAAAAGGCCGAAAGTTTAATAAGAGTATAACCACAACGAGATACTTTCTCCAACAAACGCTTCCTGGAAAAAAAAACACAAACTATGATATAAAAACATGACTCAATTTTATGTTCACTTGTGGTACACCTGTTCTTGGAGGGGAATGTTGTCCACTTATCCATCTCTTAGTTATAGATAAGGCTTCCACCTTTGACCCTTAACTTTGAAAATTTAGAATGTCCCAACAATAAAGGGACCGGACCATGTGGGTAGAATGTCCCAACAATAAAGGGACCGGACCATCTAGACCTCAACTTACCGAGAAAGTGATGCAACCTAGAATTGTACAAGAGAACTTTTTGACCAGGTTCGAATGACTTTCGTAGGATGGACTTATCGTGGAACATTTTCATTTTCTCTTCCATACAATTTTGCATTTTCGTACGCATCATTCTGAATCTCTTCTAACGCATTGAGTTGGAGTTTTCGGACCTCTCCTGCAGCAGGTAAATCAAAATTAAAGCTCTTAATGTCCCAATAGGCTTTATGCTCTAACTCTACCAGAAGATGACAGACTTTTTCGTAGACAAGCCTATACAGGGACATACCAAGTGGCATTTTGTAGGCAGTGCGATAAGCCCACAATGCATCTAATAACCTTAAGGACCAATCCTTTCGGTTTGGATTCACTATTTTCTCGATGATTTGCTTAATTTGCCTATTGGAAACTTCTACTTGACCACTAGTTTGAGGGTGATAAGATCATCTTGTGCGTGACCGAGTACTTTTTCATAAGACTCTCGAAGGATCGATTACAGAAATGGGTTCCCTGATCGTTAATAATGGCTCGAGGCTTACTGAAATGGGAGAAAATATTTTCTCGAATGAATTTGACCACCACATGGCGATCATTCGTCCTACACGGTATGGTTTCTACCCACTTAGACACATAATCAACTGCCAACAGAATGTAGAGATTTCCGTAGGAATTTGGGAATGGACCCATAAAACCAATGCCCCAACAGTCAAAAACCTCCATAATCATAATGGGATTTAAAGGCATCATATTCCTAAGTGTGATCTTTCCTAAGTGTTGTCAATGGTCACAACTCCTACTGTAATCATTCGAGTCACGAAAAATGGTTGGCCAATAGAATCCACACTGCAAATTTTTTGTAGCGATCATTTTAGCACTGAAATGACCTCCACAGGCTTGGTCATGGTAGAAAGAGATTACGCTTTGAATCTCGTGATTGGGTACACACTTTCGAATGATTTGATCGGGACAATACTTGAAAAGATATGGGTCATCCCAAAAGAAATGCTCAGCCTCCTTTGAAAATTTAGAACGATCTTGCTTAGACCAATGCAATGGCATTTCACCCGTCACAAGATAGTTCACAATATCAGTGAACCATGGAAGCTGAGAGACAAGCATCGGTTACTCATAGAGAAAGGACTCATTTAATGGAAATAGGTTATCGGATGATTCAATGGTTAGCCTAGACAAGTGATCCGCCACTACATTCTCACATCCCCTCTTATCCCTAATTTCAAGGTCAAAATCTTACAGTAATAATATCCACCTAATAAGACGGGCCTTAGCATCCTTTTTAGACAAAAGGTATCGCATGGATGAGTGATCGGTGAAAATGATAACTTTGGATCCTATTAAGTAAGACCTAAACTTCTTAAGAGCAAAAACAACAGTGAGGAACTCTTTTTCAGTTGTGGAATAATTCAATTGGGCATCATTAAGAGTTCTACTGGCATTATAGATAACGTGAGGAAGTTTCTCATTATGTTGACCAAGAACCGCACCTATGGCATAGTCGGAAGTGTCAGATATGATCTCAAACGGATGACTCCAGTCAGGGGGTCTCATAATCGGTGCAGAGGTCAATTTCTTCTTTCGTCAGTGAAATCGAAAGGTGTGTCCTTGGCAAGAAGATTGCACAAGGATTGAGAGATTTTGCTAAAATTCTTAATAAATCTCCGATAGAAACCGGCGTGTCTTAAGAATGACCGAACTTCACGCACAGTTTTAGGGGGTGGGAGATTAGCAATGAGATCTATTTTAGCTTTATCTACCTCGATACCCTTTTCAGAAATGATGTGACCTAGCACTATGCCCTGTTTGACCATGAAGTGGCACTTTTCCCAATTAAGTATAAGGTTCTTTTCCTTACACCTCTTCAGAACGAGGGTGTGGTGATGGAGGCACTCTTCAAAACTAGACCCAAATACAGAAAAATAATCCAAAAAGACTTCGAGAAAATGCTTCACTATATCCGAAAATATACTCATCATGCACCGTTGAAACGTAGCGGGTGCATTGCATAACCCAAAGGGCTTACATCGGTAAGCAAAAGTACCAAATGGACAAGTGAAGGTGGTTTTATCTTGATCCTCGAGAGCGATGGAAATTTGATTGTATCCGAAGTAACCGTCGAGGAAACAGTAATATGGATAGCCGACTAATCTCTCTAGCATTTGGTATATGAAGGGAAGAGGAAAGTGATCCTTTCTTGTAACAACATTCAACTTCCTATAATCAATACACACTCACTAACCGATTTGAATCCTAGTGGGTACTAACTCATCATTGCTATTTTTCACCACCGTAACACCGAATTTCTTTGGGACAACTTGAACGGGACTGAACCATTGGCTATCAGAGATGGGGTAAATGATACCCGCATCGAGAAATTTTATCACCTCAGATCGGACAACATCTTTCATATTGGGATTAAGTTTACGTTGTGCTTCACAATAATTTTTAGCATTGTCTTCTAAGTGTATCTTATGCAAGCACACCGAGGGACTTATCCCCTTAATGTCGACTACGATCCATCTTATGGCTTCCTTGTGTTCTTTGAGAACAAGAAATAGTTTATCTTCCTGTTCTTTGTCTAAATCAGGCGCGATAATAACAGGTAAGGATTCAGAAGGTCTTAAGAACCTATACTCGAGTGTTTCAGGCAGTGGCTTCAATTAAAGATCGGGAGCTTTCTCAATCGAGGGTGGAATGGGTGACGCAGAGAAAGAGAGGGGTTCAGGCTTACATCTCCAAAATCCTATTTCCAAGACAGGGGTGGAGTCGAGGAGTGTGTTAACTTCAGCGATGGAGCTTTCGATGTCAAATTCAGACCCAGAATGGGCAAGGCATGCCGTTAAAGGTTTATCACTATAAGTTTGTTCGAAAGTCGCCTGGATGATAGTGTCAACCATATCGACATCCACGGGTCCATCGTCATCTGGTGGTTCTTTGGCCAAATTGAACACATTAAGGTCCATAGTCATGTTTCTAAATGATAACTTCAATTGGACGCTACGACACCTAATGACGGCATCAGACGTAGCGAGGAATGGACGACCCAAAATCACCGAAATTTGTGCATTAGGAGTATGCACTTGTTGGGTATCCAGAACCACAAAATCAACTAGGTAGACAAACTCACCCACTTTTATTAAGACATCCTCAACAATGCCTCTCGAAATCTTAACAAACCGGTCAGCTAAGGATAAGGTAATCCTAGTCGGTCTCAATTCCCCCAAACCTAATTTCTCGTACACGGTGTGTGGAAGAAGGTTAACACTCACTCCCAAATCTAGAAGGGCTTTCTCAATAATGTGTTCCCCTATTTTAATAGAGATCGTCGGAGTCCCGAGATCTTTATACTTGATAGGGGTTCGATATGAGATGATCGAGCTAGCTTGTTCGGCGAGAAAAGCATTTTTTGGAACATTAGTGCTTCTCTTGAAGGTACAAAGATCCTTTAGAAATTTGGCATATGATGGAACTTGTTGTATAACTTCAAGCAATGGGATATTGATTTGTACGTGCTTGAATACTTCCAACATTTTGTGCACTTGCACCTTTTTTTTTGCGGCACTAAACGTTGTGGAAATGGAGCTTTTGGGACATAGGTCTCTACAGATGGCTCGAAAGATGAGGGTGAGGAAGAAGTTGGATCTACGGGTGAGTCCTCCTTTTCCTTTATCTTCTCAGATTCTCCTGTGGCAGGTTGTGAGACATTATTCTCAACTTCTTTACCTAACCTAAGTGTGATGATAGCTTTAGAATACTCTTGAGTAATTGATGTGCTAGTGTTGTCTTGAACAACATACTGACCCCTCGACATGTTACCCTTAGGATTACGCTTGGGTTGGCTAGGGAACGATCCTTTATTTCTCTCGCTCAATGTATTGGCTAACTGACTCACTTGTACCTATAATTTGGCAATCGATTGAGTGTTGGCATGCAAGCTTTGTTGTGTGGATTGGAGGACACTTATTGTGGTCTGTTGGAATTGTAGGGTACTCTGGGAAAGTAAATTTATCTTTTCTTCTAAAGATTGAATCTTTTAGGGTGAAGGAAACGATGGTGCGGGGATGCTCTTTTGGAAACCCGGGGGTGGGTTACTTGAAGATTGACCTCCACTACCCTGGAATTGAACTTTAGACCACAAAACGTTAGGATGATCCCTCCAAACTGGATTGTAAGTATTGGAAAATGGGTCGTATTTGGGCCTATTTTGATAGAGGGCATTAGCCTGCTCGGTCATAGCTTTGTGTGCCGGAAGGGTGGGGCAACTTTTGACCAGGTGGTCGAAACCATCGCAAAGAACGCACATAGTGTCCCTATATGTTGCACAGCTGTAGGTGCGACTCGGTTACCCTCTTTGTTGGTTTATAAGGCTTCTAAACGCCTAGCTAATGTAGCCACTTTGGCATTCAATCCAAAACCTTGTTCTTCCTTATGAGCAATACCCTCGTTAATTTTGGTGGTAGTAGAATCCCAATGGGGTGACCATCACTGGAACTTTTGAGCAACGGATTCTATAAATGACCACGCGTTGGCCTCACTCTTCTCCGTGAAATATCCATTACACATTAGTTCAATCATAGACCAAGTAGTATAATCGAAACCCTTATATAAAATCTGGATTTGACGACCCAATTCGATTCTATGATGAGGACATTGCAAGAGCAAGTCCTTGAATCTTTCCATGTACATCCATAAAGTCTCTCCCCCTTTTTGATTGAAAGTATTGATGGCGTGATGTATCGTTGCCGTCTGGTTAAGGAAAAACTTTTGCGAAAATTCAACACTCAATTGATTCCAAGTGGTGATGGAATTCAGTTTCAGTGAGAGTAGCCAACTCTTAGCCTTGTCTTTTAAGGAAAAAGGAAATAGTTTTAGTCTAACAATCTTGTCAGTGAGTTGTTGTAACTTAATTGTTCCGCAAATTTCTTCAAACTCACGCACGTGGAGGTATGGATCCTCCTTTTCGGTGCCTCGAAAGATGGGAAGTAAATGAATTATTCCCGACTGGAATTCAAAGTTATTGGCATTGTGCGTGGGAAGCTGTATACACGATGGTTGACTCGTTCTACTCGGGTATAGGTAATACTTTAGGGCATGAGTTGCTGGCTCATCTCCCATTTCGATGAAAATCGAGGTGCTACCTATAACAGTATCAGGAATATTCGACTCCACTCTAGCTAAACGACCAGTAGGATCTCGAAACCAACCTTGCATACACTGCGCTCACTCGATTTTTTTTAATATACATATATATATTTATATTTTTTTTTTTTAAGATGGAAAACAAATAACCCGACACAGGACCACAAAATTCCTAAGCTAATACAAAGCAAATTTGAGTTTATCTGAATTAGGTGAGGGGGAGTTCAATTTTTAAGATCTATTTTCTCGAGATTATTCGATGACAATGGGTCTCCAAAATAATCTCCCTAATTAAAGAGCTCCTAATCCTTGACGAGGGAGAATTTAAAAGACGATCAACTCCGGACT
This sequence comes from Sambucus nigra, assembly GCA_949130495.1. Taxonomy (NCBI): domain Eukaryota; kingdom Viridiplantae; phylum Streptophyta; class Magnoliopsida; order Dipsacales; family Adoxaceae; genus Sambucus; species Sambucus nigra. Next base: position 516,554,805 of record OX422214.1, on the reverse strand, counting down.
ATCGCCTCAATTACAAAATTTTTCTCTAGGTAGGTGATCGGTACGAAGACTCATTAAAAACCACCAATTCTAGTCAAGGTCAAAATGGCATCGATATGAAAATTCCGTGTTTGGATTAGCTTTTAATTCTAGCCTTGAAAAGAATATGTCTATGAGCACTGTTCTAAAAAACCCGCCTAGACACGCCTAGGCTTGAGGCTTGGGAGAAACTTCCCGCCTTAGGTTTTTGACGCCTTATGCTTGATAAAACCCTTAAGGCGCACTTTTTCTCTCAAAACAACAATATTTTAGTGAAAAGATATTGCCTTTTAAAGATTTTTTTACAAACGGGACCATTATCTCATCCAAAATAATCAAATAGTATTTTAATTTGCAAATATTCAGACATATTTTTATGATATATACAATTTTAGTATTTTAATAGCCTTGTTATGGTTAAAAAATATTAAAATATATTAAAAAGCCCTAAACGCATTTTCACGGCTTTTTATGCCCAAGGTCCGCCTAGACTTCTAAGACTTAAGGCTTAGCCTCCACACCTTGATCACGCCCCGCGTTTTTTAGAACCTTACCTATGAGCTATGTGACACCCCATGGCCAATGTCTACTAAATTTTAAATTAAAATTATGGCTTAGGTTATGAAGATGCTCGGGTAGCTTAATGATTTGTAGGCCAAGGAAGGGTGATTAAATCCCCACCTTATCTTAAATTGGGATTTTCCCTTAAGTAAAATTATGCAACGTGTTTATTGAAATTTGCGAAAATAGTATCACGTAGGAGCACACAAGACTTACCTCTGGCGTGGACTTTTCACGATTACTTGTTTACGTCTGGCCGAAGTTTTGTTTGATGTCGATCGGAGGTAAACGTCGCATCCATTTCAATCGTCTCCGAGAGTACCTTGTGCGTGTGGCAAGATTGCACAAGTAACTTTAGCGCTTCTCCTACAGTTGCTTTCTTTTTCATTTTTTTTTTACCTGAACAAGAACACAAAAACCATACCAAGCGTAAAGTGCAACAAAAATTATTAAATACAAAAATAATTACATATGCACTTACAATGTATTTTTTTTGTTTTAAAGAGAGAAAAAAAAATAATAAAAGCACACTATAAGACTAAAAGATATATATATATATATAAAATAAAAAATTGCTACTAAAAATAAATAAAAATATATATATATTTTTTCGAAATTTTTCTTTGTGTTTTTGTATTTTTGAGCACTTTTATGACAAAACTAGTGTAAAAAATAACTATTTAATTAGAAAAAAACTTAAATCTGATATTTTTTTAATTTAATTCTTTTTAAAATAATTAAAAAAACAGACTATTGGAAATTTGAATGTTTGGGATTTTTTTTAAATTGGATTTTTCGAAAAAAAATTTGATTTTTTTTCCCATGAGAATCTCAAAATTTCCAAAAAAAAAAAGGTTTTTATCTTGGAGTTTTTCAAACTTTTGAGCATTTTTGTGACAAACTAGTGTAAAAAACCACCATTTAATCACAAAACAACTTAAAATCTTTTTTTTTATATTCTAAATTTTTTTTAAAAAAAAAGCTGCTGGAATAATTGATGTTTGGAATTTTTGGATTTTTTCTTGTGTGTTTTTTAGTACTTTTATGACAAAATTAGTGTTAAAAATAACTAGTTATTCATAAAAGGCTTTAAATATTTTTTTTTAATTCTGAAAATAAATAAATAAATTGCTGCTGGATTATTTGATTTATTTTTTATTTAAAAAAAATTAGTTTGAAAATCAATATTCTTAAAATTGACCGAAATCCTCGACAACGGCGCCAAAAACTTGTTGTCAAATTTTTTTTGTTAGAATTACCCCAAGTGCACGGGCCATTGAAATATAGCGAGTACAAGTACGGATCGAATCCACAGAGATTATGGTCTATTTATAAGGTACTGATTTTCCAACTAGACAAATGAGTGTATAAATGTGATATAAGTTCCAAAATAAAAATAAAAATAAAAGCAGAATAAATGAACAAGTAGAAATAATATCAAATGTGGAAGAAACTAGGACGTCGGATCCGTTTGTCAATTTTAATTAAATTAATACATTAATTTAATTTCTCAATTCCGAATAAAAGACACAAAATATACCGACTCTCGTCCTGTACATTTCGAAGAATAAAACATTACATGCATTCAAAATATTTAACGTCTCTTAAATTAGACACCATAAATCCCTATTCCCTCAAAAATATCACGTTCTAAATTTTTAATGTGTATTTAAGCATAAGATATCAAAACATCTAAGTGCAAGCATATCCATAAAAAATGACAACTTTAAAATTTTAAAGCATGAATTTATAATTAATTCTTGAAATTTAAAAATACACTCTCGTGTAATTTTAAGCGAATACTATTTTTTTTTATTTCAAATTAAAACACGTCGGAATATGTATGAAATTAAATTAACATGAGTAATTTAATCAATCATGACAAACATCACCTAAGCCCTAGTAATTAAACTACTCACGCATCATATTTGACACGCAAATATTGCTGGATGAAATAATAATTTTCATTAACAATAATCAACTTACAAATTTCGGTGCAAGACTTTGAGCTCAATATGCTCCCAAGTTGAACAAAATAATCTTTCAAATGCCCCCAAAATACACACAAGGTACAATATTTTTGGGTGTTTACAAAATTAGTTATGTCTAAACAATGTCGTGTACACCAATTTCTCCCTCCAAAAATTTCCTCTTTTCTCTCCTCTTCCACTTTTTTCCCTCTTCTACTCTACCGAGCTATCCCTCTTCATTTATAAGTCCAATACAATAAAATAAAGAAAGAAAAATGAAGTAAATAAGAAAATGTGGGCAGAAAAGGTGGGGAACACCAAATAGAAAATATGGGATGAACATGGGTATGGGGGAAAGGAAATTTTAGATGGAGCAAAACATGGGTGATGGAGCAAAACATGGGCATGGGGTGTTGATACAAAAATTAGTCAGCTGATATAGACCAATTATATGACAACACGTGTCGTCCTACGTGGAAAAATATATATTTACCAAACAACTCAACTAGACGAGCAACCTATCGTGCCGAGCTACTCATCACCCCGAGCTACTCAATGTGCATAGCATCTGGCCAGGAAGATCAAACAACAATTACACATTCAATGAACATCGAATTTAATGAACATTCTTAGTGTACAGATGTATATGTCTCTTAAATAACGACATATCGTCTATTCATACTGACAGCCCCAAGGCTATAAATACATTGTAACACCCTTCATAACGGGGTAATTGATCATTAGCAATTGTGATCGAGATTAAAGTCAAAAACATCCGGCAATACAAAATAGTGGACGTAGGCCATTTTCATAAGGCCGAACCACTATAAAAATTCTCCGCCTTATTTCTTATTTCGTATTTATCTGTGATTAATTAATTAGATCAAATCTAGTTTTTTACATCGACAGATTGGCGTCGTCTGTGGGAACGACTATACGTAGCATTTTCACTAAAACATTCATCATAAATGGTTGAGATCCCAGAATACAGTAACAGAAACAATGAGCGAGTTCCCCCCAATCCATCTACTCCACCAACTCTTCAAGATCTCACTGGCATGGTAGCCAATTTAGCCCAGGGGCAAACATATATGCAAGAGACCATGCGTCAACTCATTCAAACTATTCATAACGGTGCGCCTACCCAGTCAAGTCAACGAAGTGTCTAGAGACCCACCCATATGCCGTCTTCAAGAACCAGACGTACGCTATTCCCAGATCTTTCTCAGTCCAGACCCACTAAGTCTCACCATACTGAGAGGACTAATGATTCCTCATATCACCTGGCCGGACCTCTTCTATAAGATCTATAGATTCTTAATGAAATGTTACTTTAGCCCCAGAACGAACAAGCGCTCTGGAGAGGTTGAGCATAGCCTCTCCCTTTGACCGTTTGGTCCCTAGGAGGAATAGAAGCCCTGCTAGGATTGCGTCGAGAAATTCTCAGTGACCAAATGATCTACGAAAAATTTATGCCCAGTCACGACCTGCAACTCGTAATGAAAGATCCCAAGAGGAGAATTCAGCGCGATCAGTTGCTCGGATAAATAGGTCCAAGGCTTAAAACAACGCAAGGAAGGGCTCTATTTAAAGGTTAGAAGACAGGTAGGGGAAATGGCTAAGGCCAGGAACCCTCTCCAAAGAACTTTTGTCAAGGGATCACCCTTTGTACAGGCAATTATGGATTTTTCCACACCATTAAAATTTAAAGCTCATGTAGCAACGTCTAAGTACGATGGAAAAATGGATCCCGTCCTTCATAAAGAGCAGTACCAAGCTTCTGCAGATATTTATGATGTTCCTGATGAGATGAGGTGCAGAGCATTCTCGGGAACTATAACTGGGTCAGTCCAAATATGGTACAACAACCTTCCTCGGGGGCAGATTGCTACATTTCATTAGCTGGCAGAGCTCTTCATAGGGAATTTTTGTTTCGGTGCGAAGCAAGTTAAGAGAGTGGCACACCAACTGAGTATAAGACAGAAAACAGGGGAGAGTACGAGGGATTACATCACTCGTTTGAATAACGAAAAACTTGAGGTAATCGAATACGAGGAAAAAATAACCATTACAACTTTGATGAGTAGTCTATTACCCAATAAGTTGTACTATACACTGGCCAAAGATCCCCCCAAGACCATAGCAGATATGATGGCAAAAGCATCTAAGATCATGAACGCCGAAGAGGCCATGGATGCGAAGAAGAATACTAACACAAAAGCATAGACGAAAGCTGCAGTTAAAACTGAGAGGAAAGATTAAAAGCACAATGTGGTCAGTAAGCAGTCGAAAGGCAAGGAAACACTTGAGCAATTGAAGAAGTATGGGAATTATACTCCCTTAAAGGTGGATATCAACCAAATTTTGGAGGAGATCAGGAACAGCGAGGAACTAACTTGGCCGGAGAAAATGAGGACAACCCCGGACAAGAAGGATAAGTCCAAATATTACGAGTTCCATAGAGATCACGACTATACGACCAAGCATTGCATAGCTCTCCAGAATGAGATCTAAGCACTTATACGATGAGGAAAATTGAGCAGGTTCGTTGATCGTTAGAATGATGAAAAGGCTAACAAAAAAAGAAGGCAAAGGTCCAAATCTCCTCGCCGATCAAAAGATGATAAGAAAAGGGACCATAAAAATGATCCAGAAGATGGCCCCGACCTTCCCAAAAGGCTAAGGAAGCCTAAACGCGAGGTATATTCAATCCATTTTGGATAATTTGAATGTAATGTGATTATAGGTGGAGATGTAGGAGGTGGGGATCACACTGCTGAAAGGAAAGCTTACCTCAATGAGGCCCAAGCTTGTTATTATATACAGTGCATAAATCTAGCTGAAGATGATTGTCCGAGGAAGGTGAACAAGGATAAATTGGTAATCGATTTTTCCAAAAATGATCTGGAAGGTGTCTTATATCCTCACGACGATCACTTGGTTGTCAAGATGAGGATGAAGGATGTGGTGATCTCACGAGTATTGGTAGATAATAGTAGCTCTGCAAATATCATATTCTACCCTTGTTTTGACAGTTTGAACTTGAAGTTAGCCCAATTGGAGCCATATCACAGGCCCCTCCTTGGTTTCACTGGCGAGAAAGTCTTTCCACTTAGCACGATCAAGTTGGATATGCTTATTGGTACTTGGCCTACTTGCACAACAGAAAAAGTACGCTTTTTCGTAATGGACAAAAATTTCCAATCAGCCTACAACATAATTATGGGGAGGGTAGGCTCGAAAAAGTTTGAGGCAGTGCCATCCACGGTACATCAATGTCTGAAGTTTTTGACCAATTTTGGAGTTGAAGTTATGAAGGGTGACCAAAAAGTAGCTCAGGAATGCTATTATTCATCCGCTGAACAGGAGGAATTGGAGGAAGCCAAGAAAAAAACCACCACGTACCAAGTGGAGAAGTCTGAAAACGCATAGATAGAAACCTTGGACCCTAGAGACGAATACGATCTTGTGAAGGGTCAGGTCATAGAGACCACGGAGAACATCATTTTGGGCGATGAACGTCCAGAACGAACAACTCAAATTGGCGCCTCATTGGACCTGTCAATAAAGCAGGCATTAGTGGCATTTTTAAGGCATAGAAAGCAAGCTTTTGTGTGGAGTCATGAAGATATGCCAGGGATAGATCCAGCCTTCTTATGCCACGAGTTAATGTTAATAAAGAGATCAAGCCAGCAAAACAACGAAGAAGGGTATTTAGCCCAGAGAAGAACGAAGCTATCCAGGAGGAAGTCGTGAAACTTCAAAAGGCCTCTTTCATTAAGGATGTCAAATATCCAGATTGGTTAGCCAACGTCGTGATAGTGAAAAAGAAGAACAACAAATGGAGGATGTGCGTAAATTTCACAGATCTCAATAAAGCCTGCCCAAAAGACCACTTTCCCTTGCCCCGAATTGATCAGCTGGTGGATGCTACTTCGAGGCATGAATTGTTAAGCTTCATAGATGCTTATTCCGGCTACAATCAGATTAGGATGAAACCAGAAGACAGGGAAAGTACTTCTTTTATTACCCCAAGGGGTACATACTATTATAATGTTATGCCATTTGGTCTAAAAAATGCAAGTGCAACGTACCAATGATTGATGAATAAGGTGTTCGCAGAACAGATCGATAATAACATGAAGGTTTATGTCGATGATATGCTGACGAAGAGTAAGAAAGCTGCAGACCACATAGTTGATCTGAGATAAACTTTTGATCAACTGAAGAAATAACAGATGAAGCTAAACCCAACTAAGTGTTTCTTTTGTGTACTAGAAGGCATATTACTCGGGTATATTGTGAATCAGCGAGGCATTGAAGCAAATCCTTATAAAATCAAGGCTTTGTTAGAACTAAAATCTCCAACTACTAAGAAGGAAGTACAAAGCCTTATGGGGTGTGTTACACCTCTAAATAGGTTCGTCTCCAGAGCGACGGATAAATGTCTCCCATTCTTCAAGGTTCTTAGAAAGACTTTTGAGTGGAATGACGAGTGCGAGCAGGCATTTTAAGCTTTGAAGAAATACTTGGGGACTTTACCTATGCTTTCTCGGCCGGTAATGGGAGAAAGATTATACTTATATCTGGCTGTCTCTGAGAACGCAGTCAGTTCAGCATTGATAAGAGTCGAAGATGGAGTACAAAAACCTGTGTATTATACGAGAAAAGCTTTTCGATGAGAAGAGGTAAGATATCCCAAATTGGAAAAGCTAGCCTTAGCATTGATAGAGGCAAGTAGGAGGATGAAACCTTATTTCCAGGCCCATACCATAGTGGTGTACACTGATATGCCGCTTAGACAGGCTTTGCACAAGACAAAAATATCTGGAAGACTGATGTATTAGACAATCGAACTGGGAGAGTATGATATTGTTTATGAGCCAAGGAACTCACTCACAGGGAAGGCGGTAGCAGATTTCATTGCGAAATTCACCTACCCAGATATTGTCGACTAACAAGGGTCCAATGCAGAACAACTTATGGATGTTAGGGAATCATCAGAGACTACCCCCGATCAACTCTTATCAGCAGATATAACAAAGGGGATAAGCACCGAGCAGTGAGAACCATCATACAACAACCCAGTGTTAGGAGATGATAAAAGGAAGTATCAAATATTTCATCAGGTAACTTTATCAAACTAAGAGTTTGATAGTGGAATCCCCATATGGAATTTATATGGTGATGGCTCTTCGTGTGCACAGGCAACGGAGCGGGTATAATTCTTCACAACCCAAATGGATTGGATATGGAATATGTGTTGCGTTTCTAGTTCAAAGCTTCTAATAATGAAGCTGAATATAAAGCTATAATTATGGGCCTCAGCTTAGCCAAAACACTGAATGCACAGCAAGTTATTGTGTTTAGTGATTCACTGTTAATTATAAATTAGATTTTTGGGTTGTATGCAGCGAAGGGAGACTTGATGTCAAGGTATTATGCCAAACCTATGAAGATTGTGTTCACCTTTACAGTAGTGCAATTGATCCGAATACCAAGATTAGAAAATGCGAGAGCTGACGCACTAGCTCGATTAGCCTCAACTACTCGCACCGAGCTGCGAAGAACGATTCCTATTGAGATTCTGACAGACTGGAGCACAAATGAAGATTTCATGGTGAGATTCATCACCCTATATATGGGACCATCCTGGATGGACCCCATCAGGGCATATATCAAAGAAGGAGTTGTACTAACTGACCAACTTGCAGCCAAGAGGCTGAAGTTTAAAGATGCTCGGTATGTACTGAACAATGGTGTTTTGTATAGAAGGGGTATCATAGCAGGTTTATAGAGATGTGTGCATCCTTCAGAAATTAAAGATTTGATAGAAGAAATTCGCGAAGGCTCTTGCGGAGCTCATGTAGCAGATCGGACACTCCTGCAGAGGATAACGACGTAGGGATACTATTGGCCAACGATGAGAGATGATTGTACAAATTTTGCAAAGAAGTGTGATAAGTGCCAACATTTCTCTTCCATTCAAAGAACTCCCTGGGCATTATTAACACCCACCACTTCCCCTTAGCCATTTGCCATATGGGGTATAGACCTGGTCGGGCCTCTGCCGACCACCAAAGGGAGATTCAAGTATTTAGTAGTAGCTGTTGATTATTTCACCAAGTGGGTTGAGCTGAACCTCTCATTGACATGTCATATGAAAGGGTTTACTAGTTTATTTAAAAAAATATTATTTGTAGGTATGGTTTGCCATATGCTTTCATTACTGACCATGGTACCTAATTTGATAACGAGGAGTTCGCCGTATATTGTCACAAGTCCAACATCCAGAAGATCCATTCTGTACCAGGACATCCCCAGAGCAATGGACAAACTGAAGTGACAAACAGAACTCTGCTGAACGGGTTGAAGAAACGAATGGATGATGCAAAAGGCAATTGGATTAATGAGCTACATTCTGTGTTACGGGCTTATCGCACAACACCCCGAACAGTAACTGGGGAATCTCCTTATATGCTAGCTTTTGGAAGTGAAGTAGTCATACCAGCTGACTACCGACACACATGGTGCTTAATTTTATCTTTTTTATAAGCGATTTGATGAGACGTTTAGACTTGGATATGCTCGAAGAAGTAAGAGAAGATGCTGCGATCAGGAACGTAGCTTACCAGCAACGAACTTCCATGTTTTACAACAAAAGAATCAAGCAATGCGATCTTAAGGAGCGAGACTATATTCTCAAGAAGGTGATTCAGAAGTATAACAAGTTAGAGGCCAACTGGCATGGGCCCTACCGAGTAACTACAGTTGTTCGACCTGGGACCTACAGAATCAAAACCTTGGAGGGAAAAAGAATTAAAAAATACATGGAATGCGGAGAATCTGTGCAAATATTATCAGTAATACAGATTTATATGTATTTCAGATCTTTCAGTATGAATAAAGATGATATTTTCTCCATATTCTTTTTGTTTAATTTTTTTCGGAGTACTCGTGCTTCACACTAAACCACCAACTACGGTAGGTCGGCATATCAACAACCACCAACCACGGTTGGTCGGCATCATTAAATTTAACCAACACTGTTAGCATAACACTCATATAAGGCAAAGCATGTTTGATCACGGGTGACCTCAAGGGGCATCCCAAACTAGACAAGAAGATGGGTAACCCCACGGGGCATCCACTGTCTAGGCAACAAGGTAATCCTGATAAGATTGCTACAACTAATCAGGACCATGGGATGAAATTTCTTCCATTGCTTATGCATTTATAGGTGACAAGTCATTACAACTAGGCAGCAAGTGGGGAAAGCTCCATTGTCTAGGCAACTAAAACAAATAGGAAAAATTGTCCCTTTATAGATATATATATGCATTCATCAATATGTTATAAGAAAGCCATCTTAAAAACTATTTCCAAAGAAAGAAAAATGGAATGCACAAAGATGAAAATTTTCTTCATTAAATACAGAACAACAAATTACAAAAGATGAAGTTTTCTTCATTCAATACCAATTTCCTATTCTATTGGCTTTTTTCCTTCTGATTTTGGCACAGGTTCCATCCCAGCGGGAGGATCATCTAAAGCATAAGGAGAATTGATAAAATCCATATCCAGTAGCATCCTAGTGTTGCTCAAAGTTGGTCGCTCAAGCAGATGAGGAGGTTGGGTTATCTCATAATCTTTATGAAGACTGTAATCACCAAGGTACTTGGAGATCAAACATTGAGGTATGGCACGAGATGGAATCCAACTAACGTCTAAGTTAAAAGGAGGTACTAGTAGGTCAAGAAACCCAGGTTCATACCAATCCCACATGGAATTTCCTTTCTCAAGACGCATCACACCAAGAGCATTCAACCATCCTTGCTTGTACCCCTTATTATTTGATTGTCTCAATCGAGCATTGAGATGGCATTAGCTTCATTGTATCCCGCATTCCAAAATTCCTTAGGCTGTTTATGGAATTGATATGTCAATCTCTCAACGTTTTGATGAAGCTTCTTCGCAAAATTCTCTTTACTCTCCAAGGAAGAACTTTTCTTGGAAAGTTGATCGGTAAGACTTTGAATTTTTCTGTACATCTCAGCCAAGGCTTGATTTTTTTTCGTCAGTTGAACGGCTTGATTTTCTAAAGCCAGTTGGGTCCTCGTTTCTTTAACATTAATCCGACCAGCTCTTGCTCAACCACGAATAGAAGGCCTTGCTCTACCACGAGTGGAAGATATAGGTACGACTCTTTTCAAAGCCTCCAATTCTTCTCTCAAGGCAGCATTTTCAGTTTCTAAAAAGGAAAACCCTTCATCATTAACTGGGACTAAAGCTCCCGAAGAAGATGAGGCAGTATATTTGAGTTATTTCACTTCTTGCAAGGTAATATTCTCTTCCTCCATTAGCTTGGCAATATTCCTATATTCCTCGATCTCAAGTTTCAGCACACTTTCCCTTTTTTTATGGGCAGAGATATATTTGTCATAGCCCCGATCAACACTCAACTTTTGATACGTTTTCTCATAACCTTCATGCAGAAGTGCATTGGTTTCTTTGTGTTGAAGTTGGAGCTCCTCAATCATTCCTTGGAGGTCTTTAATCATTTCATAATAAGCCACATTATTGGCTACAGCACGGTCAAGTAAATATTTTAAGTATTGGTATGCATCAACTGCTCGCTCATAAGCATCAGGTCCAAGGATCTCATTATTTGAGCCTCAGTCAAATTTGTATGGCCAACCTTGAAATAATCATTACATTTTTTCATCAACTCTGTATCATGTGCTGACAAGAGTTCCATCCTGGCAACAAACTAGCAAGAAAAAATAAAAATTCATCAACAATGATACAGACAGAGCAATTAAAGGAGAAACTCAAAATAGATAACGAAGTCCATTTTTATTGATCATAAGAATAGATAGTACATCCAAAGATACAACCAGAAAGAGAAAAATAACATAACAAAAGAGCCGAACAACTTTACACCTTCTTTTTATTACCAACAACATCTTCAGCTGGTTTAGATGAAGAAGTTGGTTGCTCAGAAGGCAGGTGGCATTGTTCGGTAGAAGTTGTTGCTTACTGAACTTGCTCGGAAGGCTGGGGAATGGTGACAATAGGTACTTGTTCTATTATCATCATAGAAGACTCATCAGATGCAGCTTCATCCTCTTCTTCTTTGTCAATAGTAGGAGGAGGACCATAAGTGTATTTATGAAATAATTCATAATTATCTACAACACTCAACTCCTTCAATGCTGTAACCCATCCATCTCTGAAGTACTTCAAACTTGCATACTCCATCTAGCAAGTAATAGAGGTTAAGGCTTTGTTCCATCCTTTGTCCCAACCAGAGCTAAAGGACTTTTTCACACCAGCTTTTCTCTTCGCCTTCTCAGAAGAAGCATATCCCTCAGCAAGCTTCACCTTCTCCTCTAAACGTATTTAACTTGTTCAGCTTCTTCAATCTTACCATCAGCTTCGTCCTTGCTAGAAATAACGACCTTTAATTTTTCCTCCAACTCTTTGGAGGCAATAACAACTTGTTCTTGAGCGGTATTAGCTTGTATGAAATAATAAGGATGATGATACTTATTGACATAATATGTTGGGCAGCTATGTCAGTGACCTTCTCCCGAGAAAGGGAACCCTCAGCAGCTCGATATTTGGGAATGGTCCAAGATTTGATCAAACCTTTGGCCGAGTTCGGAGCAATGAGAGCTAGAGTGTTAGCTCTTAAAGAAGGATCCTCAACGTCATAAGGTTGAGCAGTAATTTCTATAGGTCTTTCTACGAGACCTCTCCTCAATCTCCTTAAAGGAGCACCTTCAATCAAAGGTGCTGCCTCTTCTTGTGTAATAGCAACACCTTCAATCAAAGGTGCTGCCTTTTTTGGGATAACTAGTGATTTCCTGCCGACCTCCTTGACAGTTGGAATTGTTCCTTTAGATGGAGTACTATTTATTTTCTTCGTCCCTTCAGCTGGGATATCCCCTTTTATCTTCTTTCCCCATCAGTACCAGGATCATCTTTGGTAAAGAATTCAGGCATTCTCCCCTTCCTCTTCATTAAATCACCAATAGAGGTACACAAATCAGAAGAATATTCTTCTATGCCGGCTCTAGATGATGGAATTTGATCAAGGTCAATTATCACAGGAGGGGCAAGAGGACGAGCGATAAAAGAGGAAATAGTGTTTTTGTATCTTAGCAAATAAGACGCAACTGTAGCGTGCTCCCCAGCAACTGATTGATGTAAACTCCAGATGAGTTTCAAATATTTTATATTAATGTCACTCTCTTTTGGGGGCTTTTTTTTGTTATCAACTGCAAAAAGTAAAATAAATATCAGTGACGCATTTCATCAAACAAAAACAGAGCTAAATTGAAAACATTAAAAATAACATATCCCATTGCCATAAAGTGGACATCTCGGACCTTGGTAAACATCATTTCCTTTTAATGAGGGATGTTGCCAATTTTTCATTAGAACTCCGTGATCAAAATAGTCCCTATTAGCATTGGGAAGATTGACTACTAAAGCTCTATTGAAAAACCTAGTTTTTAAATAAAATGTGGTATCACTGGTAACCCATTTATAACAAAACATAATCTCAGGGATCCCTAAATGAATCCCATGAATTTGATTTAACCTATATACGCCATTAACTACCCTCCATGTATTTGGTAATACTCTTGCAGGAACAATATCAAAATATTAGCAAACTCCAAACATAGGGGATTTGGCGGAAAAGAAAAATCACACTCCGCTACAAAAAGGGAGGGAAACCAATGCCCCTCAGCAAAGGAAAATAAATCAGATGGGAAAGGAGGTTCTTCTAGAATAACCCAAGAAGGAATCGCAAAATCAACCCTGAATTTATCCAAGGATTCGACAAGATAAACCATGTTCACTAAAGCAAAGAAAGAAGAAGGAAGAAATTCTTACAGAAAATTAAAAAATCTGCTAAGGCGGACAACGACAGTATAAGAACAGAGTGAGAAAATAAAGAGTTTAAAAGATGAGAAGTAGAAAGTAGGAGACGATTTGACTCTATCTCTTTTAAATGCATTGCATCGGGAAGTAAGAAAGGAAAGGATTACTAGAAAAGACGATTGCGTTTCCGGCAGCTAAATGATGAAAAAGACGCAAATATCCAAACGACTGTTGCAGATTCAAAATATTTACGAGTTTGCAATTTCGCGCTCAAATGATAAGACTGAAGAGAAAATGTCCCAAGTGTTGGAGGTCTGTAATCTAAACCACATCCGAGCAACTTCTGGGCATAATGTTCCACACTCTCATATTAAATCTCAATTGTGAAACATCGGGGGATTCTGTTGATACAAAAATTAGTCAGTTGATATAGACCAATTATATGACAACACGTGTCGTCCTACGTGGCAAAAATATATATTTACCAAACAACTCAACTAGACAAGCAACCTATCGTGCCGAGCTACTCATCACTCCGAGCTACTCAATGTGCAGAGCATCTGAAGATGAAACAGCAATTATACATTCAATGAACATCGGATTTAATAAACATTCTTATTGTACAAATGTATATGTCTCTTAAATAACGACATATCGTCTATTCATACTGACAGCCCTAAGGTTGTAAATACACTGTAACACCCTCCATAACGGGGTAATTGATCATTAGCAATTGTGATCGAGATTAAGGAAAAAACATCCGGCAATACAAAATAGTGGACGAAGGCCATTTTCATAAGGCTGAACCACTTTAAAAATTCTCTGCCCTATTTGTTATTTCGTATTTATCTGTGATTAATTAATTAGATCAAATCTAATTTTTTACATCAACATGGGGTAAAAGGAAATGTTGGACATAATAGTCTTGGGATGACAGACGAAGGTAGGTAAAAGGGAATTTTTTTTCTTTCCTTTTGCATTGTCGTCACTTTTTAAATCAGAATTTTCAAATTGATTTTGCACCTTCAAAACATCTTATTTTAAGATTTGCCCGAACTAGAAAGTTGTGAGTCTTTTAAAATACCTTTCTGAAAAGCTATCGCATGACCTCAACGGACACTCGAACAAATTTATAATCATTTTTTAGTACTATTGTGTCGGTGTGTCGTGTCGCGACATATCCAAACCATATTTTGCATATCCACTCCTATGTTGTCCGAATTCTCGAGACGCCTGTAAAAAATGAAAAATAAAAATACTTGATACAAATTTTGGGTCATAAAATGTTGAAAATTACATAATTGCCCTTATTTATATTTTAGTCCCCGAAATTCATGTCTCACTCATTTTAACTTGGAATTTTAACGAAATTTCAAGGAATACTTCATATTGACCAGATAAATATTTAAAAATTATTTCTAAGCCCGTAAAGTTATTGAAATTATGATTTCACCCCCGGGGTTGCTAAAATTGCATTATTAATCCGAATTATTTTCAAAGTTTTATTTTCTTTTTAAATAACAAAAATGGCTATAAAAGCTCTTTATTTACGATGCAAGGGACCTAACAAGACCTAGATTTGGGTGTAAATAATAAAAAATAATGTACTCATCCCTTGTGCTTTGGGGAGTGTTAGAATTGTTGATGGGGCTAAATTAATGCTGGACCAGTGGTGTTAAGGGAGGCGATGACGAGGACTACGACGGTGGAGAATCCGACGAGGTTGATTGGTGGGAAGAAGAATCCAATTAGGATTAATTATATGCCTAGTTTTACTATGGACCATATATCTAGTATAAATGAGTGGTTTGATTATGTTATTTGGAGGATGGTTTGTAATTTTAATAGTGCTATTATTAGGTGATAGAGGCTGTGTTTTCTTATTTTGTTTTGCAACCGAGAATGGAAGTTCTCCTGTTGATGAAGTGGAATCTTTTAATTGTGTATTTAAGTTAAATGGGGGATATTATGTACTAGAATAATGAAGAACAGTGGAAATGAGCAAGCACTTTGTTCTTTGTGTCTTTTGGACAGTTATTTTGACTTTAATCACGTTACTTTTTCCAATCCTTATTCATGACGCGTTTCCTATTTTGCCTCAATCTTAACTCTTTATTCGAAAGTCGAAATTAAAAATATGAAAAAATGCTTTTTTTTTTTTTATTTTATCTTTGAATGAACTTCTGAATGAATTTATTTAGTCATATTCAAATTCATAGATAATTTTACCTCTCAATCATTGAGAGAGACAATTATAGCCTTGCCTTTTTTATTTATTTAAAAACACTATTTAATGCTTAAGAAATAAAAACATACAACCTTTAGTCTAATTCAAAATTAAAGTTTCCAAGACTCTTGTGAGTTTAGAGATGGCATATTCTGAATACAAAACGTTGCCGGGGGTTGGAATTCCTCTACCCCACTACCTACCCAAATTGTAAGGACCTTTCCTTTTGGGAGGTAGAAAAATCATGATTAAGATTAATGGATAAAAAATAATGAAATTGTGGTGAATGATTTGAGATTCAAACTCAAAGAGATTAAAAAATCTTTGGGTTCGTTTGATAGGTCATGGCAAATGTGGCAAATGGTGGTAAATCACAAATTTATCCATTATTTTGTGTGTTTGATGACCATTATTTGTCATGATTTTTTTTTCATAGATATTCATGTTCACATACAAATTTGGCATCATTTTTCCACTTTTATTGACAAAATTTGCTTACCTATATAGCAAAGTAAAATTCCTCCACAAATTTGCCATCCTTTTTAAAAATATTAAAAAAATTATTTTTTGTTTGTTAAAACTTTTTTTTAAAAGAAACATTTTTTTCCTAAAAATTGTTTTTTTTTTGTTAAAAACTGTTTTTCCGTTAAAAAATATTTTATTTTGTTAAAATCGTTTTTTTAAACTGTTTGTTTGTTTGTTAAAATCCTTTTTATTTTGCTAAAACTGTTTTTTTTTGTTAAAAACTGTTTTTTTGTTACAAGTGTTTTTTCTTAAAAAAAAATCATTCTAAACTGTTTTTTTTGTTAAAAACTGTTTTTCTAAATAAATATTTTATTTTCCATAAATTTTCTTTTTTTTTGTTGTTGTTAAAAACTGTTTTCCTGTTAAAAAATGTTTTTATTTTGTTAAAATCGTTTTTTTAAACTGTTTGTTTGTTTGCTTGTTAAAACCTTTTTTATTTTGTTAAAAACCTTTTTTTTCATTTAAACTATTTTTTTGTTACAACTGTTTTTTTTTTCCGAAGTGTTTTTATTGTTAAAAACTGTTTTTCTAAATACATGTTTTTTTCCCGTAAAAATTGTTTTTTTTCCTGTTTAAACTATTTTTTTTTTTGTTAAAACATTTTTATTTTTGTTAATTTTTTTTCTTCTTAAAAACGGTTTTTTTGTTAAAGCTTTTTATTTTATTAAAAACTGTTTTTTATTCATAAACTGTTTTTTTGTTCTAATATGTTTTTTGTTTTTATTTTCCATTAATGTTATCAAACAATCCAAATTTGTCACCTAGAAAATTAATTCTATCAAACAACCTTATGCGGCAAATTAAAGAATTTGCCCTCATAAATTTTGCAATAGCAAATTTTATTATGAAAAAATTTGCCACTCTCTCCATTTGTCCACTTTTGTATCAAACGGACTCTTATAGTATCTAGTTATTTGACATCGGGAAATTGGGTTTTTGACGTCAAATGGCCGATCTAAAGTCTTACAGTTGTTTTTCAAAAAGTAGAAACTTCACGTTCAGGGCTTACACAACTAAATGGGTATTAAATTTTAAATAATCCACTTTTTAAAAGTTAAAGAAAAATGCCACTCCATCCATTTTACTAAGTTGTAAATACCACCATGTACCAATGGGTATGATGTAAAATATGTTTTCTCGCTAATAAATGATTTGCCCATTTTATGGTTCCCTCATATTATCATCAATGAATTTAGTAATTCAATCTTTTGAGAGAGTAGAGGAGGATTTAAGTTAATATCATATTTCCCAGCTAACAATTTAAATTTCATGATATTGAGCGAGTCTTGATTTTTACTATTGATTACTTAAACCTTCAATAATTATTGAATTTAAATGGCAATTATTATTATTTTTTTTTTATCATTAGTTGATTAAAAATCCATAACGTTCTTCTCCTATCAAGGCACAAATGTATGATTTTGCCAATAGTCAAAGTATTTTATTATCTTTCCTTTTGTTTGCCGTTCCTCTTTTTGACCTCTTATTCAACAATCCTGATTTTCGGAGTGTATGCTTCTACGATTACTTTATGGTCCAAACTTCAAAAAAAGAAAAAACAAATCAGAGACCAAACTAGCAAGGGCCAAATGGGCCATGGCCTGGCCCCCCATTTGTTATAGTTTGTTAGTATAAAAACGAAAATGGTTCCTAATCCATGAGCTAAAAGGTCCCGAGAGTGAGAAAGGAGGCTGGGGACCAAGCCTTTTCACTCTTTTTAGTATACTAGTTGTGCCCATGTGCGTTGCACGTGTGGGCGAGTCCAGATATTCAACTTCAGTATTTGAATAAATGAATAAGAATATTTACATTTCAAAATATTTTATGTAGAGCGTAAATCCTATAACAAATTATGCACATGTGACGAAATATATTAAACGATTTGTGTGAAAGAATGTAGTGACAATGATGTAAGAAGATAAGAATTTTGATGAAATTGAAAAAATTACTGTGAATGAATCCGAGTTATTAAAAATGTAAAATGCAAAGCAATATATCATTTGTTTTGGGAAGACATTGTATAATAACAATTTGTAATAAAAAAACGAAAATGTATTCATCAAATATGTTGCTTTTGACGTTTGTTTGGATTCAAAGGTTCTTCTTCCTCTTCAACTTTATGAGCGACGAAACGTGCAAGCTTTCGATCCAAATCTTTAAGCGATTTCCCTTTAATGTAGAATTATAGATTTAGCCAATGCATGTATATAAAATTTGAATATAGTCCGAGTGCATAATTCCCTGTGGAATAAAAGAATAAATAGGAATATTAAGTATACATAATTAGTATTGAGTGTTTTTAATTTATGTATGGATTTGAATTGTTAATAACAACGATATTACCTTTTCCTTTGAAGTGATGAAAGTTTTTATAGAAAATATATTTTTTTAATAAAAAGTTCAGTTTCTTAAAAATAGAGTTTTTTAAAAAATAAGCTTTTTATAAAAAAAAATATTTTTTTTCAAAACGGACCCTCTCTCCCTATCATATGTGTCCCGCCAAAGATATTGGAAAAGTTTAGGAAAGGGTGGAAATATTGTAGTTATTTGACTATAGCTCATTAACATAATTTTTATGACACTATGTTCTTTCACCGTTCAAGGTATACATGACAAAATCAGATATAAATTACACGGGAATCAAACTGAAGAGAAAATTCATCTGTGTCCTACACAGGGAAAAAAATGGCTGAAACAAAACTTATGTACTATGTAGGTAACTTTCCCTAAACCAATGAATATAAGTTGCGTTTGTTGACTTTTTGTTTCAATTAATAAACACATTTATCATGGGAAACTCAGGTGAAGTGTCATTGATTCCCCCAGCTCAGTATTGTGCTTATTGGAATAGGAAAATGGATCTTCACGATACTCTAATTATTCAATAATTAAAAAGAAATAATTAAAATATTGAAGAATGAATTAACTATGGCAATCGGAGAGAAAACATATCACATGTGTATCTTTAACAAACGTAAACTACGTAATTATAAATTAAAACCATGATTAAGGGCATACTACAGAGAACATTCCGTCTATAACACTTTATTTTTCCTATAAAGACACACACACACACACACGCGGGGAGAAAGAGAGAGATGTCTAATTGCCCAGATTTTAGTCATCCAATGTCTAACCGTGCTTCATTATGTTTTCTTGTTCTATACAAAAGAAGACTATAGTCATGTGCTCACTGGAGGTACATGGTTAGTATTAAATCATTACTTAACAGTTAGGAAATGGGAGCAAAAATATAGCCCTACAAAATCAAGAGAGGCCACCACAATCATGTGGATTCGATTACACCATCTGGCATTGGAATATTATGATAAAAAGATATATTTTATGGCCTAAAACATGGATAAGGGTGACCGCCCATTCGTCCCTTAGATGCTCATGCTACCTAGGAGCAAAAAATAAAACCAACAAGTAAAAGAGGAGAGACAGTAAAGGTGGGGTTGGTTATAGGTTTCAGAAACTTTCCTATTTGAATAATAATGGTAAACAAATTGAAAAGGGTATGAGGAAAGTAAGTGGAGAGATGGGAGAAAGGGATGGGTTTGAAATGGTAAAACTTTAGACACACAAAGGAAGAGAAAGGTACTTCAAAAAATCACTCTAATAGAGTTAAGCTGCAGCCTATTCGATCTCTCGTGTGAGATGGTATCTATTTTTTGGTCTATGAAATCAGTTAGTATCTACTATCGAATACACTAATAAGCAACCCAAAAGTCACCAAAGGTCTAGATAATAAAAAAATATCAGATCTAGAGATACAATAGACTAAACTCATGGTAAGAACAAAACAAATCTAATCTAAAAGGAAAAACATCTTGCCTTTATCTATAGACATGGTGGTTGATGATATTGAATAAATGAGAAATTGTCCTCTTAGCTACTAAAAAAGATTCAAATTTCCGTCTATAGCCTAATTTTTTACCAAAAAGAAATGGGAAATTAATGTATTTTAAATTTGGGGTTAAGTCTAATATATAGGTATGTGTTTTGATTCCTCGAGATTGATGACTAATATAGTTAATTGGTGGACACATTTATATTGTTAAGTTATCCATATAAGCCTTGCCATATTGGTTTTATAACCAAACAGTTTGCATTATATATCATATTGTTGATGCACTACACAAGTAAAATGATAACGAAAAATTTATTCATTTCATAGACATGTCCATTGAATGAAATCAATTTGCTTTTTGCCTAGGTAATTTTGGAACATGAAGTTATTGAGTGTAAATGGGAAATAAGAGTCCTTGAAGCTGAGACTAATGATCTAAGAAAAGATTTGGCTACTATAAAAGAAAAATCAAATTAATAGAAAGAGGATCTGAGGCAACAAATTCTAACTCGTACAGAACATGTTTACTAAATGCATAATTCAATTCTTTATGTTATTTCATCAAATATATTTACTTATGTAGTGTTGTTCTACAGTAAATTAAAGTCCAAATTATAGAGTTGAAAGTTCAAACGAAAAAATGTATGGTTAGGGATAATATATTGGTAGACCATCTCCAAAATATTGTGTTTGATGATAAGAATAATAATAACATCATGTTTAGCCAATCACGACAATCTGGAGGTGAAGCCACACCTGTTCGGGCTGGACATATCTCAAGTAAATGAGATTTGGCTCCAAATTTTCTATTTTATGGATATATTTATAGAATTTTATGCGGAGAGATGAACTCCATGATTATGATGAATTTCTTATGGATATTTAAAAAAAGAATTAACCGTTTCTCGCAACATCTCAACCAAACATTCAAAGGCAAATGATGAACCCCCCTCCATTCTCTAGCTAAATGACACCTCATATGCTCAAACAACACTGATTCAACAGGGCTGCAATACATTTGGCAAAGCAAGGCACTGCGTGTATGTGTTGGTGGACTTTTAACTCTTGGCTTATTTGGATATCATGCTCTAGTAGTGGAAAGTATTATCTACATATAGGCAGTTTTTATAACAAATAATGATGCTCAAGAGATCAACTATATTAATTCAATGTTTTTAGCCTAGGTGCTTCTAGGTTCTACAAAACCTATTTCCAGAACCTAGGAAATTCAATTTATAAATGCAGAATTTTGGGGACGCAAAATCTCTATCACTTGTACGCCTCCAACATTCGAAAGAACACATCAACCTCCTCCCTCCTCCCCCTAGAAATTGGGATTCCTAACATCTTGACCACTTATGCGCGTAATGTGGTCTGCTACTAATCCCTACTTATCGACAAGAATACGAAACAACTCAGAGAATCTCACCTCCAAAGATGCATCACCACATCATATATCCGTCAAAGGGACCACAAACAGTGATGAGTTAATGTACACAGTGTTGGAGCTAAAATTGTTCTCTCACAATATAATGTGAGAAGTTACTGATTTATATACTAATTACATAATAAGAGTTTATGGCTTAAAGAAGGATACAAAAACATTTGAAATTGTATTTCAACTAAAACAGATAAATTACACCTAGGTAATTAGGCGGGAGATTGACTTGGTCTGATACACTTCCTTTAAGTGGAAGGGGAGCAAGAGAGAACTCGTATCTTGTCACAAAAAAATTAGAATCGCATTGAAGGCAGAACTTTTGTGATAATGTCAACAATTTCATCTTTTATAGAAATTAATTGGAGTAAAATCACCTTTGAGGACTCCTTTTCACGTATATAATTAAAATCAATTTCGATTGGTTTTGTTCGGGCATAGAATATCGGATTAAACGCAAGGTAGGTGACGACGATGTTGTCGCACCACTATGTAAGAGGTTGAGAGAGAGTGACACAAAGTTCATTAGGGAGAGAGCGCAAACATATGAGCTCAGCTACGACAGTATTGAGAGTGCTTTATATTCAGATTTGGTGGATGAGGGATTCTAACCAAGATGAATGGTATATCCATCGGTCGTCGTCGATCATCGATACACGTAGCCCAATCCGAGTTTAAAAAAAAAAGACTGAAGATCAAGTGTAGATGATTTTTGAAGGAACAAACCTAGTGTGGCAGTGTGATTTAAATATTAGAAATTTTGTTTCAAGGTTGTCCAGTGATCGTTGGTAGGGTCGCATAAATGGCGAACTTTGTTTACAACAAAGTCGAGGTCGCGTATTGTTAATTTCAAGTATTGTAAAGCACAAACAACATGTCAAAATTTTGTAGGATCCAAAATTGGTTTGCCCCCTGCCTTAGATAATTTTGTTGTCTTGATGGTGGGGTGAGAAGAGGCAACGAAAACACATCTTATGCACATAAGACAACAAAAGTTAGATATACAACAAATTATACGAATAAATACTTAGAGGATAAAGTTCTAGACAGCATAACAACCTACACTACAATTGAGCGGTTAGTGAATGAAAGCATATACTATATAATCTTATACTTGATACATTTTCTTCATTTAATTATGTGTTAGAAATGGACATATTATTTTCAGCTTGTCAGGGAGAAGATGATTGAGACCAAAGTCACCACTGTATGGCAGCTTTTCAAGTAGAAGATGATGTCAGAAAATGAAATTTGAGACCAGAATCATGACTGTATGGCTAGATTTCATAACTTGATTGTTTAGTTTCTACTGTCATTAACCTCCCCTGAGATCAGGCCTAATGCTATATTTTGTAATACCCATTATTTTGCCCCTTAAAGAATTCTACATTTTTCCTTTCCATTACACTCGGATTCATTAAAGTCCTTTGTTCTCAAGTAGACTTCAAAGAAGGCATTTTGGATTCTATGATCGTAGACACTTCGTTGAACACTGCATATGCTTCCCCGCATTTCACAATCAGTTCCAAAGTTATATGGCGATTACACTTGTTAAACGTAACTATTCTAATAAACCGACATTGTTTCGCCCGTTTGGTGCTATCTCATCAAACCAGTCATCATCAGCTCTAAGTTCCCCAAAAATGTTATCAAGAAAATGGAAAGTAGGATGGACGAATTCTTCTGGGGTCATGGTTAAGATACATTTAAATGACCATTTTTCTTTAAATTATAGGCCATAAGAATTGATAATTAAAATCGCAATGATACATTAACAAATTGGAATTACCTCGTAAACAAATATGATATTCTTTCACTATGAGATTAACAATCCAAGCTTCCACCAACAAAATTGACAATATCCTACAAAGTTTCAAAGGAAATATGTGACCATCTCGAATATAAATTATAAGAAACAATTTCAATATGGTATTAACTACTTCACATACCTCCTAAACAAAATTGAAATTCCTTCACTCTCAGATTTACAATCCGAGCTTGTACCACCAATATTGACAATATCCTACAAGATTTCAATTAAAACTTAATTACGAAAAAGTTAAATGATAATTTTTTTTACGAAATATCATATTACAATCCTATTAATGTTAACATGCCTGTAAGGAGTAAGTACATCATATTATATAAGAATGACAATAGACAAACAAATTAAGCAGTTGTCTTAGCACCATCAACTAATGTAGTACTGAACTTCCTCGTTACAAAACTAATTAAAATAAATTGTTATCATGAGTGAAATTTCTGGAATTAGAAGAAAACCCCAAACATTAGGCAAATGTCAATGAATAAAAAATAAGCATCAAGTGAGGTTCGAAATTTTTAATCTATTGTACCAAATTTTTTTATATCAGTAGGCATACTTTTGAAATTAACATTTAAAACAGTAGGTATATATTAATAGGCATATATCAGTACACATATGTCAATGTATATAAGGGTTTTCAAATTCACTTTTGAAATTAACATTTAAAACAGTAGGCCTACATTAATAGGCATATATCAGTACGCATATGTTGATGTATATAAGGGTTTTCCAATTCATGTAAAACTGGGAAGTACAATAAATGCATAAAAATAAAAATTTGTTAATGAGATAGATATCTATATAAAATTTATGTAATTGTTTTTAAATTAACAACTACATAATTTTCAGCAACAATGAAAGACATAATAAAAAATTATAGATGGAATTAAGAGTGTTCACCTTCGTTTTTGAAAAAGAAACAAGAGCAACCAATGAAATAGACGATATAATTTCAATGAAATAGACATATCTAATACACAAATAACTTACCTAGCCATATTGGACTGTTGGTTTATTAACTTCCATTTTAAAGGATGAATGAATCTCGAATTAAATTATTGGGATAGGTGACTGTTGATTTTTATTTTGGGAAGATGAATGAATTGTGATTTTTCATACGTATTTGAGAGTAAATGCTTTAAAGGATGAATGAATCTCGAATTAAATTATTGGGATAGGTGACTGTTGATTTTTATTTTGGGAAGATGAATGAATTGTGATTTTTCATACGTATTTGAGAGTAAATGCTTGGGACAACTGAATTTTGATTTCCAGGGTTGTAAGATGAATGAATGAATTTGGATGTTTTGTTATGTGTGAATGAATGTGAGTTGTCATATGTATTTGAGAGTAAATATTTGGGATAAGGGTTGGAAGATGAATGAATTTGGATAGTTTGGTATGTGTGAATGAATAGAAGAGAGATGGGAGGAATGAATGTGAATATTTCGTATGTTGTGTTATTAAATAGGGGACAAATATGTAAGACTATTATCGAGGGTATATTAGGTATTTTAAACTTAATGAGGGTACTTTAGTCCTTTGAACATTGAAGAGAAACTCCCCTCTTTTATAGTAGTAGAGATAATTTAGTGTTCTGAAATGTGCGCTTAAGCTTCGTTTAGACGCGTTTAGGCTTGACGCTTGGGCGAAACGCTCCGCCTTAAGCTTTTTACGCATTATTCTTAATAAAAGACTTAAAACCCACTTTTTTTTTTAAAACAAATATGCTTTAATGAAACCATATCGCTTTTTAAAAACTTTTTTTAAATAAGAATATACAAAAGTTATGGAATTTATAGAAAAAATGAAAGTATTTTTTTCTCAAATTTTAAAAACTAAATGCAAAATACATCTCAAACCCCCGAAAAAACCAGTGTAAACACATCCCAAACCAAACCGCCTTTGTAAATACATCTCAAACTCCCTAAGAAATCCACTGGGTAAATACATATCAAAGCCCCTCAAAATCAAACCCCCTGTTTAAACACATTGAACCCCTGTTAAGAGGAAGAGGGGTTCTTGGTGAGAGAGAGAAAAAAGAGGGGAAAATAAAATCCGGGGAGAGAGAGGAAAAAAAGGGGAAAAAGAAAAAATAAAAAGAGACCAAAATACCCTTAAAAATTAATGGAGTTGAACGGTAGGAGATAACTTATAGTCGTATTGGAAGTTTAGGTGGTTAAATAGAGAAAATGAAAGTTTAGGTACTGAGGTGAAGTGTTTGTAGGGTTAAAGTTCAAAGTGCCCAGATGTAATTAGCCCTAAATTTATTATTTGATTGAAAATTTATTTTACCTACCTAATTTTAGTAGTAATCTATTTCTACCCTTAAATTCACTTTAACTGCAAAAAAAAATTACCTAATTGGAGAAGCTTGAATTTCATTTTTGTTATTGTAAAAAAGTTACCTTTTAATCAACTGTAATTGTATAATTTTAGAGTAAGCAAATATTAAAATAGACTCATTATATTGATAAACGTATTTAACTTGTTATGTTTCGAAGATTTATGCTAGTTGACATTTTTTATTCTAAATTTGTATAATGATCCTATTATATTCATTCTATTAATATATTTTACTGGAGCAACAAATTCATATTAAATAATAAGATTATTTCTATGAAAAATGGTAACTTATAATTGACTATTTTTGTTTAGTAATTAACTGGATTCTCATTTGAAATACAACATTATGAAAAAACAATAAGATTCATGATTCTTACATATTGTTAAAAAAAAAATTCTCTTAATAAATTATCGGTCCTGAAGACTAAATCCTAGTTTTGTCCCGGGTTAGATTGACTAGGCTTGCCGATATCGTTAAGTGGCTATAAATATTTAACAATTTATAAACCCAAAGAATATTCGGAGAAATACAATGTATGAATAGTATTATAAAAGTATGGTATTATATAATGTTAAATGGTTCTTGTCTATCTCTTCATTCGAGCGAAACATTATAATTATTAATATTTTTTTGTTGTTGTTTGCTTGCAAGTAACTTCCTTTTGAATAGAAGGCAATCATTGATCTTTAAAGTCCAGAAATTTGGCTGAGGCTGTACTGCCAAGTAATTGAAGGTAGTTGAGAAACAAATGCCAATTATCAAAATTGGAATAGTGTTTCCACGGGGGAGGACATGTTCCATTTATGGCTCAACATTTTTGTCACATCATAAAGAAAAAAGTTTGATATCCTTTGTTAAAATATACAAACGAAATCACATGCGTTTATGTAAGCACGTCGATGAATCAGATTTTATTAAAATTTGAATTCAAATTCGATCATTTTAAATGAATATGAATCATGTTTAAAATTTAATTATTCGATTACTCGATTATTCGTTTATTAAATGAAGCGAGTTTGAATTCATATACTTTCATCCGTAAATAATTCGATCCGATTAATATTTTTAGTATATATATATATAATATTTTTAATTAATATATATTGTATTTAATAATATTTTAAACATATATTATAATAGTTCTTTATTTCATTATCTGTTTTTTTGGAACATTTACAAAATAAATTTATGAAGTAAGAGTTGAAAATAAAAATGTTGCAAATCATGTTTAACATAAACAGATAATCGATATGGCTTTGCATTTGCCTGATACGGTCTGAATCCGTTCTGTTTACTGCGCTACTTTTATGTCTTGCAAAAATAATAACTCTCTTTTTATTTTTTGAAATAAGACTTGTGAAATTAAAATTACTTTTTGATATTCGTACCCACAAGTTCATCTTGGTGAAGGAATCGAACTCATAATTTCGAAAGTTACTTTAGTAAAGTAGTTAACTAAGATCCAAATTTGAGGTAAGTCACTTCCTCTAGTGTTTGCTTTCTTAGCATGTTTGGCAAGTTGTATTTTCTTTTTAAGTAGCGAACACATAGTGTCCTTAGGCATATGTAGTGGGATGTTTAAATGTGTAATTTTAGATTTTTATGTCTCACAGTGGATATAATATTGTGTAGTTTTAGGTGAGAGAAAATGTAGAGATGATGCAAATGTAGAAGATCGATACGCAATGTGCAAGTGGGGAGCAGCAGTTCTGGGCGTTAAAAAGATACCCGCCCAGATTTTTGAACGCCTATAATTTGTCCTCCCAACCTCACTTTTGAAAAAAAAAAATCCAAACGGTAAATTAAATCTGGGCGGTAAAAAGTCGTCCCCCCAGATCTGGGCGGTAAATAGTCTTCCACCAATTCTCCGTCACATCAGCATTTTGCATTGTCCCGCTGTAAAAATTCGAGAAACAATTTAAGTTATATTTTTTTTACACTACACCACTACAAATTATCTTAATGCCTGTTTTTGGATATATACAAAAATAAATTCGCAACAAGCACGCGTCGTTGTCATGAATCATTAGTGTATTCATATGAGAAAATATATAATGCACGATGGGCATCACGTGGTAGGTCCATATAGTGCACTCACAACAATGAGTGCAAAACAAATTATAAGAACTCGCCTTTTAGTATCTGTTAACTCTTAATAACCATTCTCGTCTATGTCACATGTCTTACACCTAATGATGTGACTGTATACACTGAGGGAACAATATATATTCACTTGTTCATATACAATTGGTGCTTTAATATATGATATAATAAATTAATAATTTTTTGAGGACTAATTTTGTTCCTAAATAGATGATTGATGTATCTATTATCTAATAATTAATTTCTTTTTTATAAATCTCTTATATTATTAATCTTTAGAATAAAATTATATATATATATATATATTTTTTTTTTCTTTTTATAATTTGGTCCCGTTAATTAATTATGTAGTTAAATGAGTCATACGATTTTTTTTTGCTCCAACACCTCCTTATAAAAAATATTTTTGCTTCAATAAGTCATATTAGAAAACAATTAGTGAATATTTACTACACATATGAATATGAAATATTCAATAAAATTTATTTTGATAGGACCACAGAGGAAATGTCATACGTACGCTCATGTGTGTACTTGATTGGGAAGGCCACTCCTGTGGAATATTTTTATGAAAAATTTGAATATTTCAATCAAACTTCATGGAGATGATCTCCATAAAGATATCATCCATAGAAAAAATCATAAAAAAATAATTTTGGAAGTTATGTAATTTAAACTTGATAAATATGTGCATTTGATGATCATCTCACCCACTTCCATATTGAATATTTTTGATAATTTTTTATGTGGATGATCTCCTCTCCTCTAAGTTTGATTGATAAAATTCATATATTATTATTTTAAAAACTAGTCTATACATCTAGGTCTGCACAGGAGCCTGGATGTGTTTTTTTATTTTTATGTGTGTGTGTGTGCGTGAGTATGTGTGTGTGTATATATATATATATATATATAAAGCTATATATTCATATATCGCTTTGTGACAAAAAAATAACGTATTCTATAAAGTATAAAATAATATCAGTTAAATTTTAAAACACAAAACACTGTAAAAAGTGATTATGCTAGTCAATCAAAAAATTTATCATTAACTTAACAACATTATTTTTTACATAGTGTGTACTCTGTGCATGTATGTGCATTTTTTTTGCATTGTGACGTAGTAGGGAGAAATTTTTTAATGCCTTTAATAACACCCCAATGATATGAGGAACCATGTCTTTTTCTTCTTTTTAAACACAAAAACATTAAGCATTATCTCTCTTTGAGAGAGAGCGAGAGTTATTTTGTAAAATATAAAAGAGAAAAATAGCCCTTCTCCGGTGGCTTACAAGCAAATAATATGGCTTAAAAGAAAATGATAAAAAAAACAAACATATGGTCTTGAGGATTTATTTACATACATGTCTAGTTCACTAAAAATAAAATAAAATTAAATAAACAAAATATGAAAATTTTCTATTAAATTAGCATTATTTATAGACCACATATCTTTTTGAGGCCATGCAATTAAATCATTTTGAATCTTTCTACAAGCTTGGGAGATATTGTTATTGGCCTGCAATAGATACCTATAATCGAATGCTTTATTTTTTGAAAACACCAATTCTCCAATCAATGAAACTTGAGAGCTAATTTTACAAAGCGTTGCCACAACACTCCCCTATTGTGTGGATGCTTACTCAATAGAGTGATTCATGCACGCCCAAGATCTAAGATAAAGAACAACCTAAGAGATAATAAGAGAATACAATATATATACAAAGTAATGAGATAGTACAAAGAAAATAAGCACCGACAAGCACAAGATAAGATGTATGTAGTTCACCAATATGGCTACGTCCACATATGATGGCTTCCATTATTTAATTCAATCAATAAGGGTTACAATTCTCAAGTGCACTAATTCTCTCAATGTGTACACAAGAGTAAGAGAAATCAATGATAATTAATGGAAACTAAAAAAACTAGGGTTAAACGCCTTAAGATACGCTATATGTATGTGAAATACATTTGTGGTGACAACCCCATAATATCCCTAACTCACAAGCCCATTTTCACAATCTAGGCTTGTTATCTTTAGCATACCACCTTTTCTGGTCGCGCGAATCACTCCAATAAACTTTGGATAAAATTACGTTTGACAAAAACGCTTCAATGTAGCGAATATGCTGCCAGTGCTAGAATTCTAAACCAAATTTCCACAAATCTCCACCTTGGCGAACGAATAATGTACCCCATACATCAACTCAACCATCAAAATATAGAACATTGATCAAGTTTAAATAATCCTCAAACTTAACCGTTGGTTCCATTGTTGGGATTTTATACTTAAAATCATGTATGACATTTACTTTAAAGTAAAGTTGTATCAGTTCTTTTTGAAAAAATAATCATGGTTATGAGAATACCTTATATTTGATTTAAATATAATGAAGACATATTAGTTAATAGGGATCAGTAGGAATTTAGTGAGTTGACATCAGGTTGATCACCAAGAGATTAAAATTCTAGTCCTAACACTGCTAAAATGTTCACAATCTAGACAGGGACTTGACATCCTATCAGAAAGATCCTAGTAGTTTATCTGAAACTACAGGAACCTATATGATGGTTCTAAAACTTATGCGATAGTTCAATAGAGAATTGTGATCGATGCATATTAGGAATATATTAAACATGGTCACCCGTGAGATTTGAGTTTAATGGATGTCTTGATTAGAGTTAAAAAATCTCACACCATTTGAAAAGGGTGCATAGATTCTTAATCCTGAGAATTATGAAGATTTGAATGCTTGTGTAAATGTCACTATGATTACTGTGGGTGCATATGATTTTTTATCGGGTCAAAGGATATCTGTATATTGAATGACAGTTGTGTGAGTAGGTTTAAGGTCATAATTAAGAGGAGTTCGCGTCCATATGATACTGTAGATCGTGATACTCCCTTTATAGACTTATATATTTTGTTTCCACCAAATAAAACTCGGCCTATGCATTATTTTATGATCATGGTGGAGTAGAAAATAAGTTAACTATGAGAATCAATGAGTTGATTAGATGGTTAAAATCTATTAATAGTAAATTAATTTGACAAAGCGGGTATTGGACACTTAACACGGGTAATCATATTACGTACCATTATCAACTTTGCAAATAAGACCTCATTATATCTGAGCGATTTCTCAGATAATTAAACTGGAGTGCAATCATAATTATTTAGTGGAGTTAATTATGACTAATAAAGAAAATAAATTATGATAAATATAATTTGAGATTTTTGAGTATTTATTTACAAGCTAATTTATTTATTTATCTTTGGTCCTTATTGTAGTCCAAATACCCAAGTAGTTAGGCCCAGACTCTAAAAAATTCCAATTTGGCCAAAGACCACCTTTTATACTTATATATAAAGCTGTGGGAAGGGGTTTTAATCATAACGATTAATCATTAGGGTTTGATAAGTGTGAGAGAAAATTCTATTTATGTTTTTATGAAGAGCCATAGAGAGAGACCTCAATATCTCGATCAAAAGAAATGTTAACTTTGGGGAGGATCATATAGTAGAAGATCTAAGATTTGTAGAAGTTTAAGCAAGATTTTGGAGATCCAAAAGAAGGCATTATTTCATTATCAGTAAATACGTTTCTCCCCATCAAATTTCAATTGGATCTGTAAAGGCATCGTGTGTCTAAACCCTAGATTTGTTATTTAAACATAGTTCTTATTTTTTTTCAATGCACGATTAATCAAAGATCTTTAAGGTTGAATTTTTTTTTGCATTTTAAATGTCAATTCCAAGTTGTTTTCCCCAATAACCACCTTAGTCAACATGTCAGCATGGTTATTTTTTGTCCCAAGTTTCTTCAAAAAAATAACAACCATCTCCCATATACAGTGAAGTCGGACATCGATATGCTTGATCATCCCATGACGAACTTGGTTCTTGGCTAAGTGGATAACATTTCGACTATCACAATGAACCTCCACACAATCCTGCGTAATTGCCAAATCACCAATATGACCTTGAAGCTATATGACCTCCTTTATGGCTTCCATTACTTCCATATACTCTGTCTTTATAGTAGACAAAGCAAACCCCGTTGCCTATAATATGGACCTCCAACTCACTGGACCACTAGATAATGTAAAAACATACACTATAGTTGACTGAATCTTGTCTAAAGCACCTGTATAGTCTAAATCCACATACCCACAAATATGTGACTTCTCCTTCTATTGGTACATAAGTACCTTATCAATTAATCCCCATAGATACCGTAAAATTCACTTTATCGCATTCCAATACTCTTATCGCATTCCAATGCTCTTTATCTGAATTTTCCATATAGCTATTCAAAACAATCACTAGTTGAGCTATATCTGATCGACTACAAAACATAACATACATAAAGATAACCATTTCAATCACATATGGTACTTAAGCTATATACCTCACCTCATCCTCGGTCCTCGGTGCCATTGTAGTCGAAAGTCTAAAGTATCGTAGGCTTAACATCCTGCATATTGAATCGTGCCACAACCTTCTCTAGGTATTTTATTTGTATAAGGGTCTACCTTCCCTTTCCCACCTCTCTACTAATCACCATGCCGAGAATCTTCTTTGTTTTACCTAAATCTTTAATCTCAAACTCTTAACTCAATTGAGACTTTATCTTGTCAATCCACAGTGCTCGAATTAGCAATGGACAACTCATCAACATACAAGAATAAATTGATGAAAGTAACTTCCTTGAGATGCATGCAATATACAAAATCATTAGCCCACCATAGACTTGTTAAATTGCTTGTACCACTGCTAAGGTGATTGCTTCAACCCATATAGTGACTATCGCAATTTACACACATGATCTTCCTTTCCAATAACATTGAATCCCCACAGTTAAGACATATACATCTCCTCCTTTAGATTCCCATGTAAGAATATTATTTTGACGTCGATATGTTCAAGTCCTAAGTTCAAATGTGCCACCATAGCCAATAGAACTCGAATGGAAGTGTGTTTCACCACTGGAGAGAACATTTCATTGTCAGTATACAAAAATAAACGGATTGTCAAGGTCCTTGACAGTGATAACAAGATATTATCACAGTCAAGAATCATGAAAATTCTAGACGTGATAATACCCCATATCATGGTCCTTTTAACGGTAGACATTTTGTCAAACATAGGGGTAACCAAAGTCTTATCATGGTCATTGACAGTGACAACAAATGCCTTTTCATGGACGACGACCATGACAATTATTCTCTTATCACGGTCTTATCATGGTCAAGGATCATGATAAGAATTAAGTATTATCATGATCCTTGACCATAACAATGCCAATAAAACTTATCTAAGGCTTGTCACGATCAAGGATCGTGACAAAACTGTAACCTCCAAAAAATAATACTGGGCAATACTGCCCAATAGAAAACTTGCATCAAAATAATAAAAAAAACTTATTTTTGTTCAAACAAAAGAACAACAACCACCAAAGTACAATATGTAATTAAAAGTAGTCAAACCAAATACGCAATTAAACAAATGAAACTAGATTTCATAAAATACAATTTTAATTATATCAAAACAATATTTTAATTACAAATAAGAAGTATCAAAATGCAAAAGTACAATCATGCTCTAGGAGAAAAGTAGGTCAAACGACAAACGACCCTATTATGCCATCGATATGTTGAATACCGCCTTGCTCATACAATTAAAAGACCTCGTCTTCCTTGGAAATACCCCAATCCCTCTTAATCATGACTCGAAAGGATGTAATGGATGGTCGGGCACCATGGTATTTGTAGTGGCCCTGGAATGCTTCTATCCTTTGGAAATCTATGACCCTTTACGTGTGTCAAGGATATAAACTCTCTCCCCAACTGGCTCAAATGTCGTAGGGATAGTGGGGTTAGGTTTAGAGTATATAGCTTAGCGGGATGATGATTTAACCGCTATTGGTGAGGGGGTGGAGTAGCGGTCCCTCACCCACCTTCTCCTTACCCTTTCCTTTATTCTTCACCTTTGCCTCCCCCTTCCCATTATCCTTGGTTGCACCTGTGATATCCCCTTTGATCCATTCGAATATATGATTTATTATAAGTTAGAGATTATTCAAATTCGAGTTTGACTTCGACATGTACGTGTCAATCCTAGAGGATAACCCACTATGATCACAATCATGAACCATCATCTTTGGCTTTCCTATATGGGAGATGACACCTTGAGTATGACTTTTTCAATCTTAGTCCAGCACTAGGCTAAGTGGATCCGTACTTAGAGACGCCTTGTCAACATTACTTCAGCTATTGTGCACGCCATTTAGCCTCTAATGAAATAGTATAAAAAACATGTCATTAACCTTGAAAACAAATATTAAAAAAATATTGAAATTGACTATATAATTTTAATAAGATCTTAACAAAGTCTCGACAACCTTCGATTAACTGCCTCGCCATTCTTCAATCGAACATTTATATATGATTTGATCCCATGTGGCTTCCCCTCGGCCACTCCTAGACTCCTGCCTAGATTGAATTAATAATAAAATTTTAATTTGGCCATTAAACAAAATGTGGATAAATTAAATCCATTTACTTACCATCTTATTTTCCACCTCCGCGCAAGATGTTTGACCAAATCAGTGCACATCCACTTTCTTTATCCGGTTAGTCCTTTTCGACACATGGGTGGACCACTGGATATTAGCCGCCTCAAAAACTACAAAATTGTGCTAGTTGGCCAACGTGATTAACTCCTTATCTAGGAAGGTGTCCCTGCATCGCATCACTGACTCTCAGTCCTTCCTAAAATACAGATTGCATAGATTCTTCTTCTACGTCTTCCACTGCTCGCATATAATGACCAAAATATTGTCCTCCTGTTCTGGGGGCAAATTGAATTTTTATTGTACAACAAACATATAATATAAGAAAGTTAGTGAATTAATATTCAACAAACATATAATAAAATTTGATATGAAAGTCATATTTAATATAAATATTGAGGTTTTAATATCTTTAGGCCCTCCAAATAGCCATTTTTAGCTTGTTGGGCACCTTCCTCCAATTATCGTACTTGGGGCCGATTATTGATTTCATTAATTCTCTTGACCCCATCATTAAATTTGTCTTATTTTCAATGATGCTATCAGTCTTATAAAATTTAATGGGTTTTTTTGTTTGACAATCCCTCATATACCCGACTTTGTCCCAGGTACGATGTAGACATTCTTAAAATGGGATATCAAATAAATCAAATGGAAGTACTCCATAACGATATAAGAAATTGAATGACACAAGACTATTCCAACTCATTCGGGTTATTGCTACAAGTTAGTTCAGTGCTGTGTGATGTTATCGTGCCTTGTTTCAGACATTTTTGTTATTATAGTATGTTTTCACCTCATAATCCCCTATTTTGAAGCTTAAGC
Source organism: Sambucus nigra (assembly GCA_949130495.1). NCBI lineage: Eukaryota > Viridiplantae > Streptophyta > Magnoliopsida > Dipsacales > Adoxaceae > Sambucus > Sambucus nigra. Next base: position 516,519,642 of record OX422214.1, on the reverse strand, counting down.
CTTGTACTTTTAAATTTCCTACAAATTATCACCTCGTGAGTCACTCGACTACAATGGTCGTTTATACAAGTTAGTTCAGTTTCGTGTGACATGATCGTGTATCTTTTTAGGTAGTTTTATTGTTAAACTATATTTCCACCCCTAATGTCCTATTTTCAAGATTAAGCCATAGATTTTTGAATTTCTACAAAATTCTTACACTGTGAGTCACAAGACTAAACCAATTGTTTCTATAAGTTAGTTTACTGTCATGTGACATGATCATTCCTCTTTTCGAGAAGTTTTATTGTTAAATTATATTTGCACTCCCTTACGCCCTATTTTCAAGCTTAAGCCTTGGATTTTTGAATTTTCTACGAAAATCTGATTCCATGAGTCACATAATTGTACCAACTATTTCTACAAGTTAGTTTAGTACCATATAATGTGACCATGACTCTTTTTTGACATTTTATTATAGAATTATGTTTTCACCCATTAACGAACTATTTTCAAACTTAAACCTTGGATTTTTCTATTTTTACCAAATTTTTATAACGTGAGTCACACTACTGCACCAATTATTTGTAAAAGTTAGTTTAGTTTCATGTGACGTGAGCGTGCCTCTTTTTTGGGTAGTTTTCTTATTACATTGCATTTTCACCCCCAATAATGCCCTATTTTTTAGCTTAAACCTTGGATTTTTGAGTTTTCCACAAAAATATCACCCCGTGAGTCACATAACTACATCGATTGTTTCTAAAAGTTAGTTTAGTGCCATGTTATATAATTGCGCCTTATTAAATTATATTTTTACCCCTTAATGCCTTATTTTCAAGCTTAAGCCATGGATTTTTGAATTTTCTATTAAATTCTCAACCCGTGAGTCAAACGACTGCACCAGTTATTTTTATAAGTTAATTTAGTGTCGTGTGACATTATTGTGTCTTGTTTCGGGAATTTTATCATTAAATTATATTTTCACCTCCTAACACTCTATTTTTAAACTTATGCATTGGTTTTTTTATTTTTCTTCCAAAATCTTCCCCCATGAGTCACATAACTTCACCTGTTATTTCTACAAGTTAGTTTAGTATCACGTGACGTGATCGTGCCTCTTTTCTATTAGTTTGGTTGTAAAATTACATTTTCACCCCCTATCCCCCTATGTTCAGGCTTAAGCATTGTATTTTTAAAATTTTAATATAACAACCCCCCTTAGAGTTGACAAACATTACATTTAGGAAGCTACACATTATAGATTCTAAATTGGAATCCCCATGTCCTCCCAACTAAAATTACCAAACTATATTTAGATTATATTTTACAACCCAAATAAATCTACTCATCTAAAGAATCTAAAAATTGCTTTAAGTTTGGGTTGACATCCAAAACGGATTGATAGTCAGTAAGAGATGTCAGATCATCCATGTTACTGATGAGATGCTTTGCACATATAAAACGCTGACCCAGTTAATTATTTATGAACTCTGAGTAAAACACTTGCTTGAGCTTTTCAAATGCATGAACAAATGGTTCATTATTCGTATTATCCTTTCTCTTCATCTTGGACAAGTTTGCAATTTTAGATTGGTAGCCTAATCGACTTCATAATTAATTTTGTCCTCAACTATTACCCAGTCATATTAAAACACAACCTTTTTGAAATACGTAGTCTGGTTAAAAAATATTTTGAATTACACCATAGTAAGTCATTTATGCTTCAATGAAGTTTTTATCTTTGGCACTCGCCCTGAAATACGTAACATCCTTAGATAAATATCATTATTTTGTAACTGAAAGAGTTGGCGCTTGCGTTCAATTAAGAAATAATATAATAAACACCTTTTTAACCCAAACAAACCCTAAACATGCAGCAGTATGTGATTGAATAAAATAGATAATCTACGCAAGAACATTCAAACACATGCAATTAAGGAAAAATCCCCCACAGGGGCAAAACCATTTGTATATCACTATAATTTGTAAGAGAAACGGCTTACAATCGGATTACACTGAAATACAAGATTTTTGACTAAGAATTACCCTTAGGTATTGGATTCTGTAGTCGCGGCTAGAATTATCCCTTTCCAGTAGGGCTGCAATGAAGAGGAAGAAACGGTCCACTTCACAAGGGTTGAACAACAGCAATGGTGTTCTTGGGTTACCAAACTTGATTCACATAGATATGGAAGATGTGTGAATCTAAAAACCTAGAATCATAGGACTCAATAGGTGAAGACTTTAGGGTTGATATGCTCTGAAAAACGTGAGAAAGTCTTATCGAAACCAACTACTGATCGTGGTTTAAATAAGGAGTCAAAACCCTAAAAAATCTGCTACACGATCTGGCAGAGTTTATCCAGGGCGGACCGGTCCGGGCCTTAGGCGGATCGGTTCGATAGCGGACCGGTTCTTTTAATTTGAAGCTGATTCGGTTCGTATTCGGTTCGGGGCTCACTGGCTTCAAAGTGCACGGCGGATCGGTCCGGGGTGGTCCGGTCCGGGTCTCAGCGGATCGGTTCTTTTTATATAAAGGCAGACCGGTCCGGGGTAGTCAGAGGCGGATCGGTTCGTTTTAATTTCAGGCGGACCGGTCCGGCTGACTGGATTTCTGAATTCTTCCTTTCTTTTGATCTTCGGATTCCGTTGATGATGAATGGACTTTGAATCTTTGCAACGGTGTTACGGCTAATGACATATACAAGTATGTTGGACAAAAATGTCCTTACAGTAACAATGTATTTTTCTTATACAAACTCGATGAGAATACATAACCATCCAATTAATATTTCTTAAACTCGTGTGCCATTAAATTGTGTCATTTGGCGAGAAGATCAAGCCTTGCTTCGGAAATCTCACCGCTTTTCTCATCAGGGTGTGCAACATGGGATTATCAAAAGATGTACCTACACACATGAGACAAAGCAAATACCAAGTGACGTATCGAGTTTAAAATGAGATAAACATAAGCATATATATCAATTTAAGATGATATTCTCAGAATTTCAAAACTCCCCCATTATCAGATAATTCATTCTCCCCCTTTTGATGATGTCCCCAATTAGACAAATGTGAGAAATAAATCAAGCAATCAAGAACCGGGGTGACACAAGGCATAAAATCACACCATGAATGAACATAAAACAACCAAGTCGGTGATAGCGTAAAAGAATGGGTGTGATCAAAATTCGATAGGAAAATCAAAGCATACAAACATGACATATGTGCATGATGAATATTGGATATTCCTAACGAATGAACTCAAATGCTTCCTTTGGTGAAAAAGATTGGAAATATAAGACATTGACTATATCAAATCTACAAATCAAAGCTCAAAGTGATTTCTACACCAATAACGTCCAAAATGATTCTCATGCTTTTTCAGGACTTTCAAGGAAGTGCAAACCCGTTTTTCAATCTCCAACCAAACTCCCTCAGATTTATATTTTGAAGAGAGGCATTCTAAATTCTCAAACTTTGGAGAATTGAAGGTGAAACCTAAATGGCCCATATTTGGCATGAATTGCTTTTTATTGCCTTATCAATTTTTTCGGGGCTCTTTTAACCTCTTAGGACCTCGGATATTAAAATTCCTCCATTTTTTAGGTCCATTTTAACGGTGGCTTTTGCGCAAAGGATAGGAATCAACTTTCGCAGCCCCTCCCCGTTATGAAAATATACACACAGTCTCACCAAAACGGTTTTTACATGCAATCCAATCTTGTCAAGTTTTATCGCATATTGTACATTGTATAGACAGAATTGAGATAGAAACACTCAAGCCAATATGTGATAGACAAGTGCAGTTATCAAATATAGCCGTGCATGTGTGCATTAAAGGATATAGGAGTCAAACATGTAGGAAGATATCACTAATTACATCTCATGGACTCCAATCAATGTTAAGCACATGGATGAAATGATGTAGCGTCTCAAATCTCTACCAAACAGTCACATGGATATATGAAATGAATTTGTGACTTGGCTATCTTAAATGCTCATCCCTAAAAGGTGCAAAACAAAAGAAAAAAATCTTTTTGGATTTTTTTTTTTTTCAAAAAATTTTATAAAAAAAATCTTTTTGTGTTTTTCTAAAAAGAAAATCTTTTTGTATTTTTCAAAGAAAAATGAAAAGCAAAAATAAGTAAAACACACTAATAGTACAATCCAACAATAGGCATCAGAGGATATGAAAATGACAATGCAACCTACGCTAGACATGGACCAACCCCTCAGTCAACTGTGCAAATCCCCAAAGACTTCCTAAGACTCTCAAATCTAAGGGCATCTAAAGGTTTCGTGAAAATATCGGCTAACTGACGGTCGGTAGGAACAAAACTCAGGGATACGATTTTCTCTTCAACTAACTGACGTATAAAGTGCTCACGTATCCTGATGTGTTTTGTGCGCGAATGTTGGACAGGATTGCGGGATATGTGTATCGCGCTCGTGTTATCACAGGAAATGAACATGGTGTCCTGTGAAATCCCATAATCCTCCAACATTTGCTTCATCCACATGAGTTGCGTGCAACAACTCCCGGCGGCGATGTACTCAGCCTCCGCAGTGGACAAAGAGATGGAGTTTTGCTTCTTGCTCAACCAAGAGACAAGAGCAGAACCAAAGTAGAAACACCCACCCGAAGTGCTCTTACATCCATCTACGTCTCCGGCCCAATCGGCATCCGAATAGGCGGACAAACGGTCATCGGTATCAAAGGAATACCAAATACCGTATGAGAGAGTTCCACTCACGTATTTGATAATACGTTTTAGAGCGAGTAAGTGTGACTCTTTAGGAGACGCCTGATAACGCGCACAGACTCCAACACTAAAGGCAATGTCGAGATAACTGGCAGTCAAGTAGAGGAGACTACCTATCATACTCCGATATAAGGTTTGCTCTACGTCCTTGCCTGAAGTGTCCTTACTAAGACGAGTAGTGGTACTCATAGGTGTACGTGCATTCTTAGCGGAGTCTAAACCAAATTTCTTCACTAGGTCTCTAGCATACTTGGATTGGGAGATGAACATCCCATCCTCTAGCTGACGAACCTGGAGACCAAGGAAGAATGTAAGCTCACCAACCATGCTCATCTCAAACTCACTTTTAATCTCCTTCTCAAAGTGGTGAGCATGCTGGGAGCATGTGGATCCAAAGACTATGTCGTCCACATAGACCTAGGCAACCAAAATAGCACCGTCATCTCTCCTGACGAACAACGTCATATCTACTCCCCCTCTCTTGAAGCCACGAGCTAAGAGGTAGGAAGTAAGCCTGTCGTACCAAGCACGGGGTGCTTTCTTCAAACCATACAAGGCTTTCCTCAGATAGTATATGTGCTCAGGGTGCTGAGGGTCTTCAAACCCTTTTGGTTGTTCCACATAAACCTCCTCCTGTAGAATGCCATTCAGAAAGGCACTCTTGACATCCATCTGATATACCTTGAAGCGCAGATGACATGCAATGGCGAGCAGAAGACGGACGAACTCAAGCCTCGCAACAGGAGAAAATGTCTCCCCAATGTCTACACCCTCTATCTGTGTGTAGCCTTGAGCGACTAACCTAGCCTTATTTCGGATTATGGTACCATTTTCATCCATTTTGTTCTTAAAAATCCACCGGGTACCTATCACATTAATCTCACTAGGTCGGGGGACAAGTTCCCAGACATCATTCTTTTTATACTGAAGCAACTCATCCTGCATAGCAGATATCCAGTGTTCATCCTTGAGTGCTTCTTGGTTCTTGGGCTCGACTTTGGACGTGTAGCAAAGATGGCTAACAACGTTCTCTAGCTGAGCACGAGTCTTGACACCTAGAGTGGGATCACCAACAATGGCAGATGGGTCATGACTCTTGCGAACCCAAGCAGGTGTGTCCCCTAACACAGGAGTAGGGTTCACAGAGTGTGAGAGAGGAATAGGTAAATCACTGTCAGAACAATCCTCATCCTCACACTGAAGGTTAGGATCAATAATCGTCGAAGGTTCGTCATCTTGCATGGTAACGTTTATTGATTCCATAATCCTAGAGCTCTTCAGGTTAAATACCCGGTATGCTCTACTATTCGATGAATATCCTAGAAATATTCCCTCGTCGCTCCGGGAGTCGAACTTTCCTAATTGCTCTCTATCCCGTAGGATGTAGCATTTACTCCCAAAAACGCGGAAATACGCCAGGTTGGGCTTCTTGCCGGTCCACAACTCATAAGGTGTCTGTAGTGTGTGTGGACGCAAATAAACCCTATTCATCGTGTGGCATGCAGTAGACACTGCCTCTGCCCAAAATCTCCTAGAAACTTTATGACCTAGAAGCATAGATCTAGCCATCTCTTGGATCGTTCTATTCTTCCTCTCAACAATCCCATTTTGCTGAGGAGTTCTCACAGCAGAAAACTCATGTTTGATCCCAAGGCTATCACAGTACAAATCCACCTTTGCTTCCTTAAATTCAGTGCCGTTGTCACTACGTATTCTGTTAATAGTGACACCGTGTTGATTTTGCAGGACACGACACTTGGTCGTTAAGAAATCTACAGCATCAGATTTCTCTCTCAGAAAACCTACTATGGAGTATCTGGAGAAATCATCTACCATCACGAGGATGTACCTCTTACCACCTAGACTCTCAGTACGAGTGGGACCCATAAGATCCATGTGAATCAACTCCAGAACACGAGAGGTGGTAATGGAATGCAACTTCCTATGCGGACTACGAATTTGCTTTCCCAACTGACAGGGTCCACAAATCATGGAAGTTGGCTTTCCAAGAGATGGTAAGCCACGAACTAGGTCCTTTTTGACTAAACGAGATAAGTCTCTAACGTTCACATGACCTAGACGTTGGTGCCACAGATCCATAGGAGTGATCGTGGCGCTGTTGTAAACAAGTGAGGATGTGGGCTCAGTCCCATAGCAGTTATCCTCTGTCCTCACCCCTTGCACTAAAAGTTTACCGGCTTGATTATAGACCTTACAAGCTTTCCGGTCAAACTTCACTGCAAAGTCATCGTCGCACAGCTGGCTGATGCTAAGAAGGTTTGCTTTCAAACCTTTGACGTACAGCACGTTCTCTAGCTTTGGAAATCCTGGTAACTCTATTGTACCTTGTCCTACTATGCTAGATTTGCTACCATCTCCAAAGGTGACTCTCCCATCATTATAATCCTCAAGATGGGTAAAATATGAGACATCACCTGTCATGTGTCTGGAGCATCCACTGTCAAAATACCACTGTGAGGTATTATGGGCTTTGAGAGCGACATGGACAACAAGGGCCTTTTTTTCTTTCTTAGGAACCCAAGAATAGGTACCTTTTTGTATTCCCTTGTTGTTGTAGGTTTTAGCTGGAATGCAGGGCGCATTCATTGATGGTAAGGTCATTCGTCGGAATTCTTCCATCAAACTCTGTGATGTGGCGGCTAGAAACTCAACACGCTCTCTCAGACTGGCAAACTCATTAGTCTGATGTGGTGGAGCAAACGTACGTCGTGTTCGACCAAATCTATAGCAATCATCCCTAAGGTGTCCGTTTCTTTTGCAATGGGAGCAAAAGGGCACAGTATTAGGAGGACCTTGGATTGCTTTTCTTAGTCGAACTCTCCTTCTTGGTTTTTGATGACGTCCATAAGGAGTCGTAGTAAACTCAGGAATTGGTCCGGGTGCAATTTGGGACGTGGAGGCACCATCAAAACCTATTCCTTGCCTTTCACCAAAACCTAAAGCGGGACCGAGGAGCATCTTTCCCATCTTCCCAGATCTGTCCTCGATTTGTACCTTGACTTTCCTAGCTCTCTCAAGGTCATGAGTAAGCTGAGCAACAAGGGCTTCAAATTTCTTCGGAGTCTCCATGGAGGAATGGAGCTCACTAGTAAGACTAGCCACTTGTTTAGTCAAGTCCGCTTTCTCTTTCTCAAAACTGCTCTCTCTCTCTCTAAGTAAATTTTCTTTACTAACCCAGGCAGACTCTCTTTCTCTCAAGGCGGTGCAGGTGGAGGACTCTCTCTCTCTCGTCTCTTCTAACTCTTCTTCTAACGCGGTGATCCTAAGAACTAACGCCTTGTTACGTTTTTTAGTTTTGAAATACTCATTATATAACTCAGCGTAGGCGTGTTGAAGGTTACTCTCGTCCTCACTACCTTCCTCCTCCCCCTCACTTTCTTCGCTCTCAATGTCGAGGTGTCCCTGTGAAGCATCATCCTCATCGTCGTGAGGAGAACTAGGAGTATTCACATGACTAGCCATGAACGCGGTGAAGTTACGCTCATGCGGTGACTCATCTCCCGAGTCCACCGACTCGACCTCACTGTCGTCACTAAGCGTAGCATTTAGGAAAGCTTTACCCTTTTCCCTATTCAGACGAGTGGCACACTCAAATGCTCTGTGTCCCTTACCGTCGCACTCAAAACATCTCTCACTTTCTTTCAGAGGAGGATTTTTGGAATCTTTTTCATTTTTCTTTTCAAACTTATTTTTCTCAAATTTCTTTTTATCTTTAAAATTGCCATTTTTCTTAAATTTGAGAATTCTCTTGAAATTTTTTGCGAAAAGAGCCAAATCATCCAAGTCAAAATCGCACTCAGAATCTGACGTGTCAGTCTCTCTCTTTCTAGATGACTCTACTCTCTTTCTAGCTGACCCCTCACTCCTTCTCTCTTGGGCTTTAAGAGCAATTCCCTTATCTTTAGATTTAGCATTTTTAGGGAACATATCAATTTCATAAGTTTGCAAATCTCCTACAAGTTCTTCCAATTTTAGCATATTTAAATTACCCATAGAATTTAGCACAGTGACTTTAGGGATAAAACACTTAGGCAAAGAACGAAGAATCTTTTTAACAACTCTAGCATTTGGAATTTGTTCACCAAGATTAAAACTAGTATTCACAATGTCAGAAAGTCTAGCATAAAATTCATCGAAGCATTCAGAATCATGCATGGTGATTGTTTCAAATTGAGTTGTCAAGTTTTGCAACTTAGACTCTTTCACAGCATTAGTTCCTTCATGGGTGAGTTGTAAAACATCCCATGCCTCTTTTGACGTGGTACACGTCATTATGCGTTTGAACTCATCAGGTGTGACAGACCCATAAATAGCACTTAGACCCTTAGAATTAAAAGAAGACCATTTAATTTCTTCATCAGACCAAGAAATGTCAGGTTTCAAGTTGGTCACATTATCAACAGTCACGGTGGGAGGAGTCCACCCTCGTTCAACCAAAATCCAGACACGTTCATCAATGGCTTTTAAAGCCGACCTCATACGGGCTTTCCAATAAGCATAATTTGTCCCGTCAAAAATAGGCATTTTATAATATGACTTCTCCATTTGAACACGCACTTTTTCAAAAATCAATTTTTTTGAAAATTGATATCTTAGAAAAATTTTGCGGAAAAAGGAATACCCGATAAGATAGCGTAACCTGCTCTGATACCAAATTGAAAGAGTTGGCGCTTGCGTTCAATTAAGAAATAATATAATAAACACCTTTTTAACCCAAACAAACCCTAAACATGCAGCAGTATGTGATTGAATAAAATTGATAATCTACGCAAGAACATTCAAACACATGCAATTAAGGAAAAATCCCCCACAGGGGCAAAACCATTTGTATATCACTATAATTTGTAAGAGAAACGGCTTACAATCGGATTACACTGAAATACAAGATTTTTGACTAAGAATTACCCTTAGGTATCGGATTCTGTAGTCGCGGCTGGAATTATCCCTTTCCAGTAGGGCTGCAATGAAGAGGAAGAAACGGTCCACTTCACAAGGGTTGAACAACAGCAATGGTGTTCTTGGGTTACCAAACTTGATTCACATAGATATGGAAGATGTGTGAATCTAAAAACCTAGAATCATAGGACTCAATAGGTGAAGACTTTAGGGTTGATATGCTCTGAAAAATGTGGGAAAGTCTTATCGAAACCAACTACTGATCGTGGTTTAAATAAGGAGTCAAAACCCTAAAAAATCTGCTACACGATCTGGCAGAGTTTATCCAGGGCGGACCGGTCCGGGCCTTAGGCGGATCGGTCCGATAGCGGACCGATTCTTTTAATTTGAAGCTGATTCGGTTCGGGGCTCACTGGCTTCAAAGTGCACGGCGGATCGGTCCGGGGTGGTCCGGTCCGGGTCTCAGCGGATCGGTTCTTTTTATTTAAAGGCGGACCGGT